>BLSH010341351.1:187970-203356 GCA_018402905.1 Glandirana rugosa | reverse complement strand
TCTATGCAGAGCTTGATCTGCAACTCAAAGCAGCGGTATGTGAAATCTCTAATTTCTGCTATCTGTCCTCAGAGCAACAGCACAGACAGCAGTAGTAAAGTAATCTATCTCAGGATGCAGGATCAGGTCTTAAAATGGCTGAAATCTGTCCCTCACGCCGTCAGCTACCTTTCCCTACACTAACCCAAGGAGCATGTGACTGCAGCACTGTGACTCCAGCTTATATAGAGGCTGGGTCACATGATGCACTGGCCAATCACAGCCATGCCATTAGTAGGCATGGCTGTGATGGCTTCTAAGGGCAAACCAGTGAAACGCTTGTTGATTGGCTGCCCTGCAGCTTCTCAACACGTGGAGTAAAATAGCAGAACCCCGGACCGAACCCGAACAATTTTTGAAATGTCCGGGTCCGGGTCCGTGCCACGGACACCCGAAAGTTCGGTACGGACCCGAACGTTACAGTCCGGGTTCGCTCAACACTAGTTATTATCTCTCAGACTTTGAAGCACATAGCAGACATCTGTGTGGTGGCTCTCTAGGGACTTGGAATATATGATGATATCGTCGAGATTAACCACCACACATTGCTGCAACAAATCTCAAAGGACATCATTGATGAACTCCTGAAAAACTGCCGGAGCGTTGCAAAGACCAAACGGCATTATGAAGTAATTGTGATGGCCTGTCCTGGCATTAAACACAGTTTTCCACTCATCGGCCTCCTTGATCCTCATGTGATTGAATGCCCCTCTCAGGTCAAGCTTAGTGAAAACCATTGCTCCCTTGAGGCAGTCAAATAACTCCGTAATCAACTGTATCGGATAAGCATTCTTAATCGTGAAGCGATTGAGACCCCTATAATCGATACAAGGTCTCAATTCACCACTCTTCTTTTTCACAAAGAAGAAGCCAGCACCAGCAGGAGAAGAGGATTTGCGGATGAACCCTCGAGAAAGTGCGTTTGCAACTCTATGGCTTCATCCTCTGAGGCAGTCAAAGGGTAAATCCGGCCACAAAGGTGTATGGGACCAGGTTGAAGGTCAATCGCAATCATATGACCGGCGTGGAGGCAAACTACCAGCTTGACCTTTATCAAAGACATAGCTAAATTTGCGGCATTCCTCTGGCAGGGAGGAGAGTGAAGAGCCAACCAGAGCGTATGGTTGGAGCAAGCCAGCAAACATGGATCTAGAGATCAGCGAGGTCAAACAAACAGCATGCAGGGTCAGGAGCCAGAAAGGAAGTCAGCCGAGCAGTCTTTAATCCAGGAACCAGAAGGAATGTCAAGCAGACAAAAGTCTTTCACAGAAAAACACAGCAGAGAAATATCCAGAGATGTTGACCAGACGAAGGCATCTCAGATCTGATCCAAGCAGTTTATATAGCCAGGAGAGCTGGCTAAGGAGCAGGATATGGATATCAGGTGAGACAGAGAGGAAGCTGAGACTGGCAATTAACCCACAGCTGAGCAGCTTGCTCTGAGAAGGGAGGGCAGAGCCCAGCCCTGACACTTGGTTTGTGAACGCTGTCTCTCAAGAGGAGCAGGATTCAAGCCTCTGTGTATGCAATACTGTATGTGGCCAGAGGTGCAGAGGCGCTGGTGAGGCTCAGAGACGCTCAGAGACACTCGGAGCACCCGAAAGTGTAAACAGTTTCCAAGTGTCTCTGAACATCTCAGAGCCTCACCAGCGCCCCCGCACCTCTGGCCACTTACAGTACTTCATACACCAGCACCCCCGCACCTCTGGCCACATACAGTACTGCATAGACAAGCAGTGGTTGTGGAACAAATAATTTTCATCATCAATTTCCATTGTTTCCTATGGGGAAACTTGCTTTGATATACGAGTGCACTAGATTACAAGCATGCTTCTGGAACGAATTATGCTCATAATCCGAGGTTCCACTGTACATCAAAAATCCGATTGTTATAAATGTAACTCCATTATAGCAGGAATTATGGAAACAGTGTGACACTTAACTCTATGATGTTTATCTGTTTGTCAGGCAGGGCCGTCTTTAATATTGTTTGGACCCTGGGCAAACATTTTCTTGGGCCCCCTCCCATTATGACACAGGACCCCTCCCCCATACTACCCCATCATTACACAGAACCCCCTCCCCATACTACCCCCACCATTACATAAGACCCCTCCCCCATACTACCCCATCATTATACAGGACCCCCTCTCCCATACTACCTCCACCATTACACAAGACCCCTCCCCTATACTACCCCATCATTATACAGAACCCCCCTGCCCCATACTACCCCCATCATTACACAGGATACCCTACCACATGCTACCCCCATCATTACACAGGTACCCACTCCCCTCCCTCCAGAGACCGCTACATTGCCCAGTGGACTCACCTTGATAGTGTCCAGAGGATGTTAGGAGAACATCAGGCGCACCCCGCTAAAACCGCCGGCAAAGATGTTCTTTAGCTGGCCAATGATCTGCTGCTTTTTGAATGTGGTGTGGGAGAGCAGTCAGTGTAAGTGTGCCCTGGACTGACAGACATTCTCCCTGGACAAGGTTTACCTCACCAAGCTTGCCAATCCCCTCACAGACTGCTGACAGAACACCCAACCAAACACCAGCGCCCCCAACATTCAGTTTCCCCCTTCATTTCTTGAGTGATAGCCAAATCCATTTATCAACTATTTGCAGGCAGTGTGGGCTCAAGGGGCAGCTGCTTTGGGCCCCACAACAATGACTGGGCCCAGGGCAGCTGTCCCTTTTGTCCTGCATTAAAGAAAGCCCTGATGTCACCACCCCCAGTCTGATAGATGTGCATTACCAGCCTTTCTCAAACTTTTTTCTTTTACCTCAGAGGAACCATTGAAATTATTTTTAGGCCTCAGGGAACATCTGCTAAGATTAGTCTATTGAGGGTCAAGGGGAAATGCCCCTTACTTTGGCTGTGCTAAGTAGAAAGAATGTCCCCCTTACAAGGGTGGCCAGAATGGCACACTTGCAGTTATGTTGCTGGCTCTTCCAAGTGGAAGTGGACCTGGAACTATGAAGGCACTATCAGATGGGGGATCAGTTAGCCACAGATCAAGGAACCCCTAGCTATCCCTGGAGGAACCTCAGGGTTCCATGGAACCCTGATTGAGAATAGCTGCTGTATACATAATGGCAGTTTATAACATAACTCATTAAGGGTTTTTTTTTTTGCAGATAGGATAAGTAGGGTTTGCTGTTTCTGCATTCTTTTCTAGCTGATCTGCTTTGTGTCATTGTGTCGTATGGTGGACTATTTTCTTTTGTCCAATGTTATGTTTCTTGAATGCCTAGCACAGACATGAGATTTAAATGGTCCTTCTTTTATTGACATGTGAATTTTGGAAAAATGAGAGAGGTCTTGTTTAACACGATTGCCCCCTTTTCTTCACACAGTTTGGGGTTTGGCTGATCTCCACTTTTCTGCTGGATAAACACCAGAACAGAAAATGTAAGCATGCTAACAATCACGTCTACAATGGCGGAGAATGAAGGGGAGAAGCATCCAGACTCCACATAGCACAATGGATGATTGACGGGACTGTGAACGTGATGAGACGTGGCATAGAGAGCTACAAGTGGAAGATGGACAGCAGCAGGTGCCGTCATACCACAGGACATCACACACATCTGGAGGCAATAAAGAGCAGAATTTCTCACATTAAAAAGACCCCCGCTAGCAAATAGTGGTCATAAAAATGGCAAAAAGATATACAATCCTATGTATAAAAAAATGTCTGTAGTTCCTTTTTTCTCAGATATTTTGTGTCCAGAATCCTAGTTGTCTTCTGAGAAGCAGCATTCCTGATCTTCTGAAAAGCAGCTTTTTTTCTGCACTCCTTAAGCAGTGCATTGAGCTGTAATTAAAGTGCATCTAAAGCCAAAGCAGATCATTTTACATTTGGATAGAGTGTTAGGTTTTCGTTGCTTCGTACCCACTTTGTAGATTAACCTTCTCTGTTTGTCTTGGTAATCATTGTCACTGGGACTAGAAGTGACGGCAAATCCAAAATCTTACAGTTGTCACTGGAACAGGAGGTAAAAGTAATCTTCACTGTCTAAGAGAGGATATTCTCTTACTTTGGAGAAAATTCCCCTCACTTCCTATTGTGCCTCTAGGGGCAGGAAGTGAAGGAAAATCTCACCAATGGGACACAGCCAAGAAATTAGCTTTAAGCAAGTCCGCACTGACCTCTGCAGCTGCAGGCACTGTGGTGCGATTCATCTTCAAAGTTTAAAGCAGTGAAGTTTTTATTCTTAGCAGCTCATCTCCCCCTGTTCCCCCCAATGTAGCAGTAGCTTTGCAGCTCATCTCCCCCTGTTACCCCCAATGTAGCAGTGGCTTTGCAGCTCATCTCCCCCTGTTCCCCCCAATGTAGCAGTGGCTTTGCAGCTCATCTCCCCCCTGTTCCCCGCAATGTAGCAGTGACTTTGCAGCTCATCTCCCCCTGTTCCCCCCGATGTAGCAGTGACTCATTTGCTGCTGCTCCTCCCTCCGAGCAGTTACTCAGCAACTTAGCTTTCCCTGCTTCTTCTACCACCAGTAGCTGAATTCTCCTTTTTCAGCTGTGACTCAGAAGCCTTCCATCCCTCTGGTCTTTAATTAAACACAGAACATGATCTCTGGGAGAGGAGTCAGGGGTCACTGCTGGACGGGGGGAGCAGAGGAAGCTTAGTTGCCAAGTCACTGTGGGGAGGGGGAAGCAGGGCGAGCTGAGCTACTGAGCTGAGCTGTGTGCCTTCCATGGTCACACACAGCACCGGTAAGCCACACCTCCTCACAGGAGTTTGACTGACAGCAGCTCCCAATGTCTCCTGTGAGACCAGCAAATGAGGGGATCAGTGCTGCAGCCTAACCAGCGCTGCATGGCAGGAGCCATTTAAGTGTTCAGGGATGGAGGTGGGTAGGGCAAGTAGTGGGGCATTTTCACTTAATGCATTAGGGTAAAAAAAAACCTTTTGACTTTAGAACCACTTTAAGTGTGGGCGGGGTCTGGCTGTGCCCATGTGTACAGGGTAGTATAACCGCTTGGTAAGGCTCATACTGGGAGTCCATGTCCTTGGGATGTCCTGATGAGTCAGCATCTCATGCTGAACCACAGGTCCTAGCGAATTCTTGCAAATGCCCCTTCTTCTCTTTGTCCCAGCTCCCTGGGATCCGGGCCTCATCCCCTTTTAAACATCACAGGAGAGAGACTGGACCTCAGCAAAAAGCCTGCAAACGCACACACAGGGAAGGGGGTAAAATGTTAACCCCTCCGCCCCCATCTGGGCAGCCAAGCTAAATAAACTGACAGTAAGCAACCTGCCTACATATGGATGAATTACCCCACAGTGCGGCTATGTACTGTATATAATTTTATCTATATATATTATACAGTACATATTAATTTTTATTTTTAATTAAAAAAACGGTTTCCCTTTATTTGTGTTCTTTCTTTCTTTTTTCATTTTCTTCTTTTGTGTGAGTGAATGCAAGGGAGTCCTCTCCATATGGAGAGGCAATACAGGCACTAGGGGATTCGTTTACTAAAGCTTTGTACACACGGTTCGACAGTCGTACGACCGAACGTCTCAAAACGTATTTTGGCTGTTGTATCTAGCATACTGACTGCACTACACGATCGTACGACCAAAGAAAGAACGTTCAGTTGCATGTAATTAGCATCCGGCCGTTCCTGACTTCGGAGCATGCGTGTTTTGCACAATACAACTTGTTGGACCAACTGCTCTGTACACACAATACAACGGTCGTATGAGAGCTTGTTGGTACTACCAAGTTTTCTAGTTCGCTCATACAACTCCTGTTGTACGACCGTCGTACATCGGCTGTTCTAATCGCGCGTACTAACGATCGATTTTGCATACAACGGTCGTTTCATACGACCTGTTGTATACGATCGTTGCCCCGTGTGTACGAGGCTTAAATCTGGAGAGTGCAAAATCTATTGCAACATGTAAAGCCCCGTACACACGGTGCGACGGTTGTATGAAAATGGTCGTACGAGCGCTTGTTGTACGATCAACCGACTGTTAGTATGCACGATTAGAACAGCCGACGTGCGACAGTTGTACAACGGAAGTTGGATGAGCAAACTAGAAAACTTTTGTTGTACAACAAGAGGTCGTACGACCGTTGTACCGTGTGTACAGAGAAGTTGGTCCAACAAGTTGTATTGTGCAAAACACGCATGCTCAGAAGTCAGGAACGGCCGGAAGTGTCCGTTCGTGTAAACCTACGTTCCTAATTCACAAATCACATGCGCCTAAACTTCGTCTTTATACGCTTGTAGCACGTCACCATGTTAGGCTTGGTCGTACGATCGCTTAGTGCGCGTCAGTACGCGAGACGCAACAGCCAACATACGATTTGGGCCGTTCGGTCGTACGACCGTTGCACCGTGTGTACGAGGCTTTAGAAGCCGATTGACTACAATGCTCAGCTGCACCAGATTTTGCACTCTCCAGTTTTAGTAAATCAACTCCATGATGTTAGCAGATGATAATTTTTTTTTCTTTTGTTGCTTGGAGTAGTAGCATTAATTGTTTGTATACATTGCTCATAAGATACCAGAATTGTACATAAAGTACAACTATAAGCAAAACTTTCTTTTTCATTTTGGATATAGCAAGGGAGGGTTTATAAGCCCTGTCAGATTTTTTTTTTCGTCATCTGTGTCCCATTGCAGAGATTTCTCCTCACTTCCTGTCCCATAGCCAAACAGTAAGTCAGAGGAAATCCTTGCAAATCGAGGTAATTCCTTGGGGACCCCCAGGTCACTAGAACTAGTGTCCCCATTGGAAAATTTCCCCTTTTTTACTTTTTTTGGGGACAACACAAAATTTAGCATTTTCTTTTACGTTCATTTTCAATGATAACGGTAAACAGGAGAAATAGAGAGGGTGAATCTCATTAAAGGGGGCATAGACAGCAATAAAACAGACAGGGGTTCTAATCCCTCTCCACTCTATCCAAAACTAAAAAAAGTTTTGCCTTTAGTTATACTTTAAATATATTATGGGAATGATTGTGAAAAGTTTTGTAAAATTGAGCAAAAAATATAATTTAAAATAAAAAGAAGCTGATTGGCTACCATGTACAGCTGCCCCAGATTTTGCGTTCTCCAGTTTTAGTAAATCAAACCCAAAGTGTGTTCAAACAACTGTGGTAAGTCGGAGCCTTTTGTAATGGTTGTGACAGGTGTCCAGACCTGGAGATCTATTAGTATCCTCCAGCTGATTTAACAAGTCATCTACCCAGCACAAAAATGTAAATTTTCTGAAATGGACCATCTTGCTTGAGGTGATTGTAGCCGTATTAGTGCACTTGCAACAGAGACAATTGAGTATGGTCCATGATACTTTTTTCATTTGCAATAACGTACAATTTTTAACGACAAGTTTTCGGGGTATGTCCCCTTCAGGGTCCAAGCATCCAAGCAGTACTGCTTGGACCTTGTAGAAGGAGACACACCCTGAAAGTACTGCTTGTACCTTGAAGAAGGGGACATACCCTGAAAGTACGGATTGGACTTTGTAGAAGGGGACATACCCTGAAAATATTGCTTGTACCTTGAAGAAGGGGACATACCCTGAAAGTACGGATTGGACTTTGTAGAAGGGGACATACCCTGAAAGTACTGCTTGGGCCTTGAAGAAGGGGACTTACCCTGAAAGTACTGCTTGGACTTTGAAGAAGGGGACATACCCTGAACAGTACTGCTTGGACTTTGAAGAAGGGGGCATACCCTGAAAGTACTGCTTGGACTTTGACGAGGAGATACCATAAAAGTACTGCTTTACAGGGCAGTCTTTAAGGCAGGGCAAAAGAGGCAGCTGCCCTGGGCCCTGTCATTATTGTGGGGCCCAAAGCAGCTGCCTCATACTTGCCAACTTTCCTGGTTTATATTCCCTTGTCCCTTGAAGTATTAGTCCCGTGCTGTGTCCCGATATCTCAGTGTGAAGTGCTGCTACTAATACTGCCCAGCTCTGCCCTATTGTTGTGTACAAATGACTCACTTGCAGACCTTGTGTTTACATGTAAATAACTGGCATTGATGTGTAAATAGTGGCGGCCAGCTGCATTGATTTGCAAATAGATGCGGCATTTATATTCACCATCACTTCTGCTGAATGCTGCCCACTGGGTAGTAAAGGGGGCATGCTTGAAAGTCCTGCCTACAACTGTGGCCATTAAGCCTAACATAAACCTGTTCTGCAAAGGTAAACAAATTGGTAGGGGGGGAGGGTAGTGTCGGGTGTGCAGAGGTAGGCAGAGAAGGAATTACAGTTTGGGGTGCAAAGGTGAGCAAGGAGGGGATGTATAGAGGTAAGGAAGGTGGGCAGAGGAGGCAGGTAGAGTTAAAGGGGGGGGGGGGGGGGGTTGGAGTGGAGAGGATGAGGGAGGTTTGGGGTGCAGAGATAAGCAGGGGTTGATGTGCTGTACCTTCTAGCAACCAATCAGTGAGCAGTAATGATGTGCATTGACCTCTAGCAACCAATCAATGAGCAGTATTGATGTACAGTGACCTCTAGCAACCAATCAACAAGCATAAATCATGTACTGTAACCTCTTGCAACTAATCAGTGAGCTATAATGTGTGCTGAAACCTCTAACAAACAGTCAGTAAGTAGTAATGATATGCTGTAACCTCTGGCGTCCAATCACAATGGCTGCCTGATCTGATTCAGTAAACTGACTTTGAGGTTAGTTGTTATTTATTGTATGTCTCAGAGCAGGTGGGGAGTGACATTTCATGGGGGGCCCCAAGAAAATGTTTGCCCAGGGTCCAATCAATATTAAAGACGGCCCTGCTGCTTTGACCTTGAAGAACGGGATGTACCTTGAAAGTACTGCTTGGACTTTGAAGAAAGGGACATACCCTGAAAGTACTGCTTGGACCTTGAAGAAGTAGACATACCCTGAAAGTACTGCTTGGACCTTGAATAAGGGGACATACCCTGAAAGTACTGTTTGGACTTCGAAGAAGGGGTCATACCCTAAAAGTACTGCTTGGACTTTGAAGAAGGGGTCATACCCTGTAAGTACTGCTTGAACCTTGAAGAAGGGGACATACCCTAAAACTACTGCTTGAACTTTGAAGAAGGGGACATACCCTGAAAATACGGCTTGGACTTTGAAGAAGGGGACATACCCTAAAACTACTGCTTGAACTTTGAAGAAGGGGACATACACTGCAAGTACTGCTTGGATTTTGAAGAAGGGGACATACCCTAAAAGTACTGCTTGGACTTTGAAGAAAGGGACATACCCTAAAACTACTGCCTGAACTTTGAAGAAGGGGACATACCCTGAAAGTACTGTTTGGACCTTGAAGAAGGGATCATACCCTGTAGGTACTGCTTGAACCTTGAAGAAGGGGACATACTCTAAAAGTACTGGTTGGACCTTGAAGATGGGGACAAACCCTGAAAGTACTGATTGGACTTTGAAGAAGGGGACATACAATGAAAGTACTGCTTGGACCTTGAAGAAGGGGACGTACCCTGAAAGCACTGCTTGGACTTTGAAGAAGGGGACGTACCCTAAAAGTACTGCTTGGACTTTGAAGAAGGGGACATACCTTGAAAGTACTGTTTGTACCTTGAAGAAGGGGATATATCCTAAAAGTACTGATTGGACTTTAAAGAAGGGGACATACCCTGAAAGTACTGCTTGGGCCTTGAAGAAGGGGACGCACCCTGAAACTATTGCTTGGACTTTGAAGAAGGGGACATACCATGAAAGTACTGTTTGGACCTTGAAGAAGGGGACGTACCCTGAAAATACAGCTTGGACTTTGAAGAAGGGGACATACCCTGAAAATACTGCTTAGACTTTGAAGAAGGGGACATACCCTAAAACTACTGCTTGAACTTTGAAGAAGGGGATCTACCCTGAAAGTACTGCTTGGATTCTGAAGAAAGGGACATACCCTGAAAGTACTGCTTGGACCTTGAAGAAGGGGACATACCCTGAACGTACTGCTTGGACCTTGAATAAGGGGACATACCCTGAAAGTACTGATTGGGCCTTGAAGAAGGGGACATACCCTGAACATCCCGCTTGGGCCTTGAAGAAGGGGACATACCCTGAAAGTACTGATTGGGCCTTGAAGAAGGGGACTCACCCTGAACAGCACTGCTTGGACTTTGAAGAAGGGGACATAGCCTGAAAGAACTGCTTGGACTTTGAAGAAGGGGGCATACCCTGAAAGTACTGTTTGTACCTCGAAGAAGGGGATATACCCTAAAAGTACTGATTGGACTTTAAAGAAGGGGACATACCCTGAAAGTACTGCTTGGGCCTTGAAGAAGGGGACTTACCCTGAAAGTACTGCTTGGACTTTGAAGAAGGTGACATACCCTGAAACTACTGCTTGGACTTTGAAGAAGGGGACATGCCCTGAAAATACTGCTTGTACCTTGAAGAATGGGACATACCCTGAAAGTACTGCTTGGACTTTGAAGAAGGGGGCATAGCCTGAAAGAACTGCTTGGACTTTGAAGAAGGGGGCATACCCTGAAAGTACTGCTTGGACTTTGAAGAGGACATACCATGAAAGTACTTCTTTGACCTTGAAGAACGGGATGTACCTTGAAAGTACTGCTTGGACCTTGAAGAAGGGGACATACCCTGAACATACTGCTTGGGCCTTGAAGAAGGGGACATACCCTGAAAGTACTGCTTGGGCCTTGAAGAAGGGGACATACCCTGAAAGTGCTGCTTGGACCTTGAAGAAGGGGACGCACCCTGAAACTATTACTTGGACTTTGAAGAAGGGGACATACCCTGAAAGTACTGTTTGGACCTTGAAGAAGGAGACGTACCCTGAAAATACAGCTTGGACTTTGAAGAAGGGGACATACCCTGAAAATACTGCTTAGACTTTGAAGAAGGGGACATACCCTAAAACTACTGCTTGAACTTTGAAGAAGGGGACATACCCTGAAAGTACTGCTTGGATTCTGAAGAAAGGGACATACCCTGAAAGTACTGCTTGGACCTTGAAGAAGGGGACATACCCTGAACGTACTGCTTGGACCTTGAATAAGGGGACATACCCTGAACGTCCCGCTTGGGCCTTGAAGAAGGGGACATACCCTGAAAGTACTGCTTGGGCCTTGAAGAAGGGGACTCACCCTGAACAGTACTGCTTGGACTTTGAAGAAGGGGGCATAGCCTGAAAGAACTGCTTGGACTTTGAAGAAGGGGGCATACCCTGAAAGTACTGCTTGGACTTTGAAGAGGACATACCATGAAAGTACTGCTTTGACCTTGAAGAACGGGATGTACCTTGAAAGTACTGCTTGGACCTTGAAGAAGGGGACATACCCTGAACATACTGCTTGGGCCTTGAAGAAGGGGACATACCCTGAAAGTACTACTTGGACCTTGAAGAAGGGGACATACCCTGAAAGTGCTGCTTGGACCTTGAAGAAGGGGACACACCCTGAAACTATTGCTTGGACTTTGAAGAAGGGGACATACCCTGAAAGTACTGTTTGGACCTTGAATAAGGGGACGTACCCTGAAAATACAGCTTGGACTTTGAAGAAGGGGACATACCCTGAAAATACTGCTTAGACTTTGAAGAAGGGGACATACCCTAAAACTACTGCTTGAACTTTGAAGAAGGGGACATACCCTGAAAATACTGCTTTTGAAGAAGGGGACATACCCTAAAACTACTGCTTGAACTTTGAAGAAGGGGACATACCCTGAAAGTACTGCTTGGATTCTGAAGAAAGGGACATACCCTGAAAGTACTGCTTGGACCTTGAAGAAGGGGACATACCCTGAACGTACTGCTTGGACCTTGAATAAGGGGACATACCCTGAACATCCCGCTTGGGCCTTGAAGAAGGGGATGTACCTTGAAAGTACTGCTTGGGCCTTGAAGAAGGGGACATACCCTGAACATACTGCTTGGGCCTTGAAGAAGGGGACATACCCTGAAAGTACTGCTTGGACCTTGAAGAAGGGGACATACCCTGAAAGTGCTGCTTGGACTTTGAAGAACGGGATGTACCTTGAAAGTACTGCTTGGACCTTGAAGAAGGGGACATACCCTGAACATACTGCTTGGGCCTTGAAGAAGGGGACATACCCTGAAAGTACTGCTTGGACCTTGAAGAAGGGGACATACCCTGAAAGTGCTGCTTGGACCTTGAAGAAGGGGACGCACCCTGAAACTATTGCTTGGACTTAGAAGAAGGGGAGATATCCTGAAAGTACTGTTTGGACCTTGAATAAGGGGACGTACCCTGAAAATACAGCTTGGACTTTGAAGAAGGGGACATACCCTGAAAATACTGCTTAGACTTTGAAGAAGGGGACATACCCTAAAACTACTGCTTGAACTTTGAGGAAGGGCACATACCCTGAAAGTACTGCTTGGATTCTGAAGAAAGGGACATACCCTGAAAGTACTGCTTGGACCTTGAAGAAGGGGACATACCCTGAACATCCCGCTTGGGCCTTGAAGAAGGGGACATACCCTGAAAGTACTGCTTGGACCTTGAAGAAGGGGACATACCCTGAAAGTACTGTTTGGACCTTGAAGAAGGGGTCATACCCTGTAAGTACTGCTTGGACCTTGAAGAAGGGGACATACCCTAAAAGTGCTGCTTGGACTTTGAAGAAGGGGTCATACCCTGAAAGTACTGCTTGAACTTTTAAGAAGGGGATGTACCCTGAAAGTACTGGTTGGACCTTGAAGAAGGGGACATACCCAGAAAGTACTGCTTGTACCTTGAAGAAGGGGACATACCCTGAAAGTACTCATTGGACTTTGAAGAGGGGGGCATACCCTGAAAGTATTGCTTGAACTTTGAAGAAGGGGACATACTCTGAAAGTGTTGCTTGGACTTTGAAGAAGGGGACGTACCCTAAAAGTACTGCTTGGACTTTGAAGAAGGAGACATACCCTGAACGTATTGGTTGGACCTTGAAGAAGGGGACGTACCCTAAAAGTACTGCTTGGACTTTGAAGAAGGGGACATACCCTGAAAGTACTGCTTGGACCTTGAAGAAGGGAGCATACCCTGAAAGTACTGCTTGGACTTTGAAGAAGGGGACGTACCCTAAAAGTACTGCTTAGACTTTGAAGAAGGAGACATACCCTGAAAGTACTGGTTGGACCTTGAAAAAGGGGACGTACCCTAAAAGTACTGCTTGGACTTTGAAGAAGGGGACATACCCTGAAAGTACTGCTTGGACCTTGAAGAAGGGAGCATACCCTGAAAGTACTGCTTGGACCTTGAAGAAGGGGACATACCCTGAAAGTACTGCTTGGACCTTGAAGAAGGGGACGTACCCTGAAAGCACTGCTTGTACTTTGAAAAAGGGGACATACCCTGAAAGTACTGCTTGGAACTTGAAGAAGGGGATATACCATAAAGGACTGCTTGGACCTTGAAGATGGGGACATACCCTGAATGCTTGTCCTGAAAAATTGTATGTTAGTGCAAATAAAAAAAGTATTTCGGACAGTACTCAATTGTTTCTGGAATGGACCCAACCTTTATTGCAAAATAATGGAAAAATACAATGACTGGGAAAATGTCAATGTAAAACTTTTAGCAAGTTTATCAATAAGTAGGTTCCATCTGGCCATACATTGCATCACTTGTACGTGTTTATATAGAGTCCCGAGTCCCCTGGGGATGCTGACGTGATGTGATCTGCATTGTCTGCTTCCTCCGGCATGGCTAAATCTTCTTTCCTCAGGAAATCCTCCCGTAGAGACATATATGAATTGGAAAGGGATCCTAAATCACAGTCCCGCAGCACCTTTCTCCCAGTTCCAACTGCTGGTGAAATATTAACTGTGACTGTCTGCCCTCCACGCTGCATTCCCACTCCAGAGCCAGGGACCTGCACCTTCGCTGATCGCCTCCGGCAACCTCATCCCCCCTATAGCCCGTGGCTTGGAATTATAAAATCTGCACCTTCGGGATTTTGCAATTGCCTTCTTGTTTTGTGGAATACTTACCCCTTTGCTGGATTTAAAGGGATTCTGCACTTCTCCTTTGGCTTCTTTCCTGGATTGAGAGCGAAGCTCCGACTAATGCAATGGAAAATGCGGGTGCCTCATATTTGAAGATTTGGATATGGGTGTGACTGGTAGGTAATTATTAGTTTGTTTGTGCACGCCGCTGACACCTGGACCAATATATATCGGCTGTCAGAATCCTCTCAGCCCTGGATCAAGTGATCTGCAGCCCCTTCCAAGTGCAGCTCTATATATAGAGGGTCATTTACTCCTGCATGGGTCTATGGCAAATTTATTTACTTTATTTTTAATGCAGGGAACCCAATTTAGGGGTTGATGTGAGCACGGCTATTGTGAAGATGACCCTGTAAAACTGTCTGACCCATAAAGCTAAACCTTGCACCACAAATCAGCCGGAGAGTGCTTTGATCACTGACACAGGTATGAGAGGGAAAGTTGTGTGTGCATGGAGACGTACTGACACCAACCACATTCACTGCTGGTGAATGCTCCCCATTATTATTATTATTATACAGGATTTATATAGCGCCGACAGTTTGCGCAGCGCTTTACAATATTAGGGCAGACAGTACAATTACAATACAATTCAATACAGGAGGAATCATTATCTGTGTGATGGTAATTGGTGCATTCTCAGCAATTATTATACAGTGCAGTGTGATGGTTATGAGTGGTATACTCTGTGTTTTTATGCAGTGCGGGATGATGGTGGTATACTCTGTGTTTTTATACAGTGCGGGGTGATGGTGATCGGTGTATACTCAGTACTATTATACAGTGCAGTTCTATACATTGGGGTTGCTTTACTAAAGCTGGAGAGTGCAAAATCTGGTGCAGCTGCGCACGGTAGCCAATCAGCTTCTAACTTTAGCTTGTTCAATTAAGCTTTGACAATAAGCCCTGGTTCACACTGACACGATTCGGCATGCGATTTGACATGTCAAATCGCATGCCAAATCTGCGGCAATAGACGGCAATTTGACCATCCTAATTGGTGCTGCACCGACTTCAAAAAGTAGTTCTTGTACTACTTTTTGTGATTTACAAGTGCGATTTCCATAGGCATCTGTGCAGAAACCCGCACTGATCCCTGTGAAATTGCCATTGAAATCGGGACTGACATGCGGGAATGAAACTCGCACGATTTCATTCCCGCACTCAGTGTGAACCTGGGCTAAAACCTGGAAACTGATTGGTTTATATGCAGAGCTGCACCATATTTTGCACTCTCCAGTTTTAGTAAATCTACCCCATTGCATGTCTCTTTGTTTATATATCCATAAAAATAGAGACAGATAAAAAAAAATAAAAAATAAAATATATATATATATATATATATATATATATATATATATAT
>BLSH010341351.1:146407-173705 GCA_018402905.1 Glandirana rugosa | reverse complement strand
TAGGGCACTTGCCCTAGTTTGAAGATGATTTTAGAACAGTTATATGGCTTCTACCGTTAATTAATACTTTTCAGACACAGTTTGAAGATGATCCACATTCACCTCCATTTTTGCTTTTTTTATGTTTTTATTTTTTTAAAAATATTTACAGTTATTTCCCTGTCCCCATTTTTTTGTAGGGCACTTGCCCTACCCTTACCCCCATTTTACTTCCTTTTGCAGCCCTCTGGGGCTTTCCAGGACTTTGCTACAGCCATTTTTGTGCCTAAAAGTTCGGGTCCCCATTGATTTCAATGGGGTTCGTTGTCCGTGCGATCGTTCGGGTTCCGTCCGGACCCGGACCCGGACTTTGTCCCGAAGTTCGGACGGACCAGCAGAACCCGAACTTCCAGGTGTTCGCTCAACTCTACTGACCACCACGTCCACCTTTGCCTGTGGACACATTTGTTGCTGGCCGCCTTACAGTGCCAAGGGAACATTTGCCTCTCCTTGTTGTCCTCCCAGACATTATTGGGAGGGATGGAGTGGTGCTTATTAGCAAATGTAAAGAAGAAGTGGAAATCTGTACATAGATGTACTTTAATCAATGTAAAGTGGCGTTTGGTGCACCTTAATTTGAGTACTCACACTACAAAGACACACTCCACGGATACACTATAATATGCTGCAATATAATGTGTCAACTATATGGCGTTAAACTTGCAGTAACGCACAGAACTATATGGCTTTAAACTTGCAGTAATGCACACAGAAGTAAATGGCGTTAAACTTGCAGCAACGCACACAGAAATATATAGCATTAAACTTGGAGTAACGCACACAGAAGTAAATGGCGTTAAACTTGCAGTAACGCACAAAACTATATGGCGTTAAACTGGCAATAACACACACAGAACTATATGGCGTTAAACTGGTAGTAACGCACACAGAACTATATGGCGTTAAACTGGTAGTAACGCACACAGAACTATATGGCGTTAAACTGGTAGTAACGCACACAGAACTATATGGTGTTAAACTGGTAGTAACGCACACAGAACTATATGGCGTTAAACTGGTAGTAACCCACACATAAGAAAGTGGCGTTAAACTTGCAGTAACGCACAAAACTATATGGCGTTAAACTGGCAGTAACGCACACAAAACTATATGGCGTTAAACTGGCAGTAACGCACACAGAAGGAGAAAGGAGGTCTTGATTCCTCTATATAGTTCTTTTTATCACCAGATGGATCACCAGCAGCATGAAGGAGGTTCTGCTTCCTCTATAATCACCAGCAGGAGGAAGTGGGCCCCGATTCCTCAATACAGATCTTTATATCACTAGAGGGATCACCAGCAGGAAGAAGGAGGTACTGATTCCTCTATATAGATCTTTATATCACTAGAGGGATCACCAGCAGGAGGATGGAGGTCCAGATTCCTCTATATAGATCTTTATATCACTGCAGGGATCACCAGCAGCAGGAATGAGGTCCTGATTCCTCTATATAGATCTTTATATCACTAAAGGGATTACCTGCAGGAATAAGGAGATCCTGATTCCTTTCTATGAATCTTTATATCACTAGAGGGATCTCCAGCAGGTGGAAGGAGATCCCGATTCCTCTATATAGATCTTAATATCACTAGAGGGATCTCCAGCAGGAGAAGGAAGTCCTGATTGCTCTATAGAGATCTTTATATCACTAGAGGGGTCACCAGAAGGGGACCTCCAACACATATCCCCTCCCCCACAATCTCCTTGTGGCACCCCCCACCTCACATGATACCACAGTGCCCAGGGCAGCCACCCCTCCTGCCCACCCCTTGTTCTGGCCCTGATATTTGGTCAATTATGTCTAGGAAATCCCATGGGGTCTAGTATAGAATTTGGGAGGGGGGACATGCCATTTTTTTGTTTTTTTACACGAGGTCCCCCTTAAAATTTATACCAAACAGTTTTTTTTATTTACAAAAAACAGTCCTTGGCCACTTTAATGTGGGGCTGAAAGGAGAGGTCAGAGTCAAGGATTACACTGAGCACCCTGGCATGATGGGAGGGAAGGATCTTTGTGCTATTCATCTTGATATTTTTACCTCCATCATGTGCCTGTGGCCCCTTCCACCTTGTATCTGCCCCTCTCCTTCCTTATACTCCACTCTTCCTTGTCTCTAAATGGGCAAATGAGAGGTCAGAGTGCTTTAGATAAGAATGCAGTGATTTTACATATCCAAGGACGACACGTGTGGACCTTTCCTTATTGCTGAGTAATTGTTTCTAAACTTAGGCTCATTTGGCTTCCTTCCCCTGACCCCTGCCCCCTGTCCCAGCTGCACCGCACGTTTACACCAAGTCTACACGGTGCAGTGCACATCACACATTCCTGGATCTGTGCTGCCTGGGATGCCGTCACTTCCAAGGCACAGTGAAGAGGAATGAGTATGACTCTGCACCCAACATGTTACTTGCAAATGTTCCAATCTGAGTGCAGTTTACCATTGTCTATACAATCACTCTGTACAGTAGGGTTTTCCATCTCCATTTAGGAGGGCTAGTTATTGGTGCTGATAGTTCTGGCAGCTCAAAAGGTGGGTGAAATAGCAATAGAAAAGGGTGACATCAGCAAAAAAATCTACTAATTGTATCCGGTAAATTCTGCCGCTACATTAAAGTCACCCAGTCTGCTCAGTTTACCTTCATCTCAAATCTCTCCTATCCATGCACACACTGCATGGGGGAACTGCATGCTGGATGCTTTGTACTGTTACTCATATAGGGTCAGAGAAATTTCGAGAGATACAGCATTGAGTGCTCATTCTCTCCACCAGTTCTTCTCACATTCTATACTTGGCCATGTTCAACCTGAACCCAAAGAGGGGAGCCATCACACATACCCCATGGAGTATGGAGGAGAAGGTTGGGCTCTTGGTCTTTCGGCCTGTGAGACCATACACAGGCCTTGCACACTGTGGTTCTAAGCTCAATACCTAGGACAGTTCCATTCCACAGTGGGCCCTAAGATAGATGTCCATCCTTGACATGGTGAGCCACATGCCACATGCCAGGCCACCCTGCCTACAGAACCACTGTTACCAGCCACCACTCCCTCTCGTGAGCTGCTGCTCCTCCAACCTACTCCTCACTTCATACCTTGTAGTTATACACTTCATTCCCCAGTTTACGCTTACGGAGACGGAGTAGAAGCACACTCTCTCTTTATCGAGTAATGAGGTCAGATGTTGTCTTTTAACCAGTAACTTCTTTTACTGAAGTAATTTGGTTGAACATTCAATCAATTTAGGTAGTTTGCAATTAAGATTAATGGAACGGTTCAGTCTTCAGATAACAGGGCAATTTCCATTTTCCCTTTTCCTTGAGTGTGATACCTGGGCTGTACTGTGGTGCTCATACCTTACGTTGAGCTTCCTTCCACTGAATAGAAGATAAGTTCAATGTATAGTTCTGTAACAGGGTCCCACTGAGAGGCAGCTCTGCACCTCAAAAAACTATTACATCTCTTGTGCATGGTCTTACTTCAAACCTCTCACAAGACCAAGAGCCCAACCTTCTTCTCCATATACATTATATACAATATATTTGCCTGAAGTTCGACTTCAATTTTCACTTTGTATACTAAAGGCTCACATGGGATGATAGTCGAGGTAAGTCACATTCATCTGTTCTTGTTCTGTGAATTTAAACACCCCTTATCACTCATCAGAGTGACTTCCTCGGTTCAAATGAATGTCAGGAGTAGCATACGACATAAGCCTTAATCCCGGGCTATGTTCCTGGCACTCCTTAGAACTCAAGAGCTCCTTGGATAAGAAGTGAAATGTCTTCAATATTACAGGACAAGTGTAGTTGACTGTGACTAACTGCTACTAACTATACTATGACCTTAGTAAGTTAGGACCTTGACTGACCTACTCACAAGAGAAAGAAGATTTAGGGCACATTCCGACCTTGTGCATTTCATGCATTAATGGTTGTTGCCTGAAGACAGCCTATTCATTTTAAATGGGCTACCAACACACAAGAACAGACCAAAAAATGGATATGCAGCATTTTTTTCCGATGCAGTGCAACAAAACGCATGTGTGTCAGAGCTGCATTGCCTTGGTGCATTGGTATCCCATTCAAAATGAAAGACACCAATGCATGCAAAGTGCATTGCCGCAACATGTACATTGGCTCACTGCATTACAAAGCTGTGCTTTGGTCTAAAAATGTCATCAGAGTTGGATTGTAGCTTATCATTTAACAATATGCAAGTACTGAAAAACTAAGACGGTACAGGTTTTGCACTGCTGCATTTAGAACTCCTTCACAGCGGGTTTGATGAGCTTGGTTATTCAATGCAGGATCCATGCAAAGACACATAGAAAACAATAGTTCATCCCTGATGACTGGTGATCTTATGACTAGTTGAGTTATGATGAAGAACCAGCAGGAGAGGGGAAGGAAGCCCAGATTCACAGAATGGATGAAGCAGAAGCAGGGACTGCATGTCCTCAGGTACAGCTTCCTCTCCAGCAGGGAGAACACAGAGCAGCACAGTAGTGGCATTGCCAAATCTTCCTCCAAATCTGCTGAAACCAGCAATCAGAGGCAGCAGTGCCTTAGATGATCTAACACTGCAGACATACAGCTATGAGACTAGGAACATACAGCTATGAGTGCCTAGGAACAGGAAGAGCACTGATATTTTTTCAGGAGGAAAATCTTTCAAGGTACTGCTTGAGAACAATTAACATTTCTAGATGTTCCATTGCAAATCTTCACTTTTTTGGGTTCAGGTACACTTCACGCCACATGTGTCAAACACAGAGCCCGCCGGCTGAATCCAGCTTGCCAGTCCATTTCATGTGGCCCTCGCACCTCCCCTGCAGCTGTGACAACCCCTCCTCTCCACCCCCAGCTTGTCTCAGCAGTCCGTAAGAGAGGGAGGGACAGAACTCCTCCGCCAAATCCTTCACTTCTCTGTGCAGTCGCAGAGAGGCTCATCTCTGCCCCCCTCCCCAGTCTCAGTAGCCAGCATCAGAGAGGAGGACAGAACTCCTCCTACAGATCTTGTGTCTCTCTGTGCAGCTGCAGCACCCCCTCATCTCCGCCTCCCCTCCCCCCTTCAGCAGACTTTGACAGCTGACTCCAGCTCTCCTCTTCCAGACCCTGCACTTGTTGCTTCCCAGCTCTGCCCCCAGCTGCTTTTCAGGAAGCAGCATAAGGTAATGGGGTGCACTGTGATGTAAGGAAGGGTTGGGGTATTCTTGACTTATGATGGTGGGGGGCTCTTGAGATCTGTTGTAAGGGGGGGAGTGGGGTGCTCTGAACATCTATTGTAGTATTACAGATCCAATAACCCTTTGAGGGCAACCATAATGCTAATGTGGCCCGTGATAAAATTGAGATCGACGCCCTGCTTTAAGTGAACTTGTTGCTTCATGGCACAAAATACATTTTTTTTTTTTTTTTTAATATTAAAAGTTGTGATTTGGTAATGCCTATGTGTGTCCTACTCCTTAATTTAATGTGAAATTTAAAAGACCACCTGAAATATTTTTTTGCCCCTCCACCCTGCATCTCCCCATATTTAAAATTTCCCAATTTATATGTTAATTCCATGGCTGGTCACATGACAAGTAGGGTCATCCTTCTCTACTTTTACCTTCTTCTCTCCTCTAGGACCTGAATACTGCACAGATTGGTACTCATATTGGGACATTAGTGCCAGTATCTGCATAGTTCTCATGTGAGTCCAGGCTGACATGATGATGCGACTTCAATGGGTGTAACTATAGCCGAAAATGGGTTATATGTCATTAAACCCAACAAAGTCTTGGCACTGGCCTTTTTTATAGCAACAAAATTTTGAAATAATTTCAAAATTTAACAAAATTTTTAAATTTAGAGTTGGGTGCAGGAAGAAATGTGCTGCCTTTGAAGGTATAGAAGAGCCCAAACTCATCTAAAAGATATTGAGAATTCTGAGGGTTGCTGTCCTACATCTTTTTTCGGTGGCTTTGGACCTCCTTCATAAGAGTTCATTTTCCTGAATCAGCTCAAAGAGACACCATGTGGAAATATCAAAGTTCTCTACAGTGTTGCTGAACAAGCAATTTCTTGATCTTCAAGTGTATACTGAGAGGTTCAGTATCTCACAACACCCTATCTGACCCGATGTTAAGATGATACAATAAATCAGAAATATCCCATCCTTTTCGTCTTCTCTCCTGCTTCACCCTTGAGGAATTCCTTAAAAACCATTGCCGCTTTTTACTGGCACCCTCACCTAGCCTGCGTCGTGTGTTTACACAGTGGCAGCCCTAAGGCACCGCGCCAGAGGTCCTTGAGGATTAAAAATAGCAGTCTGGCTATTTATGAGCTGCACTTGTTAAGTGCCCTTGGGTGGATGCCATCTGGCCAAGGGCCAACTGCTGATTATACAATACAATTCAAAATATTGGAAGCATAATGAGCAAAAATACACTCCATTAATAACAAGTGCTCAGTCTTCTCTACTTCTTGTAGTCCTCTTATGGAAGACGAATTGGGAGCCTTTATCCTTGTATGTTAATATGCTTTTATGACTTTTATAGCCTAGATAAGGCTAAGAATAAACTAAAGTGGCTGCAAACTCGAACTTAATGACAATTAGCTTGCTCTTTGCACTGCGTATGATAAACCTTTGCCGTCTTTTTTTTTTTTTCAAATACTTGTTTTCTCATGCTTTTCTCGACAAATCAGCAATCTCTACAAGATTCGGGATATTTTCTACAAATCAGGAATCTTCTACCTATATTTATTGAAGGAAAACTATAGACAAAACTTTTAAGCAAGGGAGAGCTATAACCCCCGTCAGTTTATTTTTTGCCATCTCTGTCCCATTGGGGAGATTCACCTTTACTTCCTGTCCCATAGCCAAAACAGGAAGTGAGTGATAATCCCCGCAAATTAATTGGAAAATTTACCCTCTGTTATTTTTCTGGGGGCAACCCAAAATGTGTGGTTTTCTTTACTTTCACTTTCGATGCTAATGGTAAGTAGGACGAAATGAGAGGTTGAATCTCCCTAACGGGGGGCACAGGCAGCTATAAAAACATAATAGGTCTTCTAATCCCTCGCCACTCTATCCAAAACTGAAAAAAAAATAGTTTTGCCTTTAGCTACACTTTAACTTTTTTAGACCAATGGTTTACTTCCTCTGGAGATAACAGGAGGTACAAAGGAATATGTCAGAAGTTGTACAAATACATTTAATTAATACAATTACAAGCCAATAAAATATAATTTCAATGCTGGCAATCATCTCAGTAAATAATGCTCATCCTAATGTGTCCATCTACAGCAGGGGCGTCAAACTCAATTTCATTGCGGGCCGCATCAGCATTATGGTTGCCCTCAAAGGCCCTGTCGTATCTGTAAGACTATATAAATTTATCCAGGGATTTTTTTCTCAGAGAAGAGGTGCAGGAACTCAACTACCCCCCTCAAATGGTGGGTGGGGCCAAATTGCACAGTGGAATGATCTTAAGGGGGCAATAAATACCAGGAATACTTATCTGTGGAGTTCAGGGATGCCCTATGCACAGAGTGCAGAATTCAGGATTGCCCTGTTTACAGAGTGCAGGTTTGAGGAGTGCGCTACACACAGAGTGCAGGGTTTAGGGGTGTGCTATGCACAGAGTGCAGGGTTGAGGAATGCGCTACACAGAGAGTGCAGCTTTGAGGAGTGCACTACACACAGAGTGCAGGGTTTAGGAGTGTGCTATGCACAGAGTGCAGGGTTGAAGAGTGCACTACACACAGACTGCAGGGTTTAGGGGTGTGCTATGCACAGAGTGCAGGGTTGAGGAATGCGCTACACACAGAGTGCTGGGTTGAGGAGTGCACTACACATAGAGTGCAGGGTTGAGGAGTGTGCTGTGCACAGAGTGCAGGGTTAAGGAATGCGCTACACACAAAGTGCAGGGTTGAGGAGTACGCTACACACAGAGTGAAGGGTCAGGAGTGCAATACACACAGAGTGCAGGGTTGAGAAGTGAGCTACACACAGAGTGAAGGGTTGAGGAGTGCACTCCACACAGAGTGCAGGGTTGAGGCCAGCGCTACACACAGAGTGCATGGTTGAGGAGTGCACTACATACAAAGTGCAAGGTTTAGGGGTGTGCTATGCACAGTGTGCAGGGTTCAGCTCTCTTTCACAGGCTGTCCACATCTCACTTCCACCCCTCCTCGGCTGCGACCTCTGACCACACATCTCCTTCAGCGGGTCTTTCTCTACCCCCTCAAAAGTTTCCTCTATTCTCACCTACCCTACCCGGCTCCAGTACCACCTGGCAGTGTAGGTGGCTTAGTCCCTCTCTGAACTGTAGGAAGATCATTGTTCGGCATCTGTGCACCCAAGCACAGATGGGGATCACAGTGCAGCTTACCATCTGATGCCCCATCCCACACCGCACCTGCATTTCCCTTCACCCCGCCATGAGTGCAGGGTAGGCAGGGATCTATGAGAGCCACAGAAAGGAAAGCTGTCTTTGTAGACACAGAAGGTTTCTGTGTTTATAAGTGAAAGTGGAAAGCGAGAGCAGAGGACAAAAATCAAAGGTGGCAGTTCCTGCTGAAAAAAAGCCCTGGGTGCAAGGGCCAATTGAAATGCCCTGCAGGTTTACATTTGGCCTTGGGACCCAAACTAAATTTACAGGTGCTGCTCATGGCTCCACCAGGTCCTCCTATTTAGCAACTGCTTGGAGTGCAGGCAAGGCCAGAACTCGTCCCAGCTGTAGACATCTAAAGGAAAAGGGAAAAATCCTGGGAATTGCACAGCTCTACAAAACTCTGTATGAAGGTGTTAGGGTTGCCACCTCATCCCTTTAAACCCGAATACATATGAATTACACCGGTTCTGAGGCTAATTGAATGCAGATAAGTCACCAAGTGAGTTTAAATACCACCTTAATCAGCGACGGAACCTGTGTGATTAATATGTGTTCGGTTTTAAAGGGATGAGGTGGCAACCCTAGAAGGTGTATGACAGCCTCAGCCCAGGCTCCAACCAAGCCACGTGGCCTGGTTGGAGCCCATGCTCAGGCTGTCATACAGCTTCTTGAGGGGGTTTGCAGAGATCTGAGACTTTTCCCTTTTCCGCGGGCCCTGTGTTTGACGCATGTGATTTACAACCTCCAAAGTAGTTACTCCCAGTGGTTTGGAACAGGGAGGCTGCTGGGACCCAAGAGAAGCAAACCTCCAACGTAAAGCTGATTTTCGTAAAACTAGATTCATATTGAGGTACCTCTGTACACGTGGAACGACTGATTTGTGTATGTATTTTATTCTCTGTAATTGATTTGATTTAAAGGACACTTTTAAGCCCACTCTCTTTCTCTGATTTACAAAGTGTAATACCTCTCTGGCGGCTCTTTACATCTAATTAAGGGGGAAGCGGTTACGGCTTTCCCACCCACTATATATTAAAGCACCTGTGGTTTGCTGATTTATGTCCATTTTGGTAGATTTAAAATAACAAGATTTGAAACAGAAGATGTTTTTCTAGTCTTAACTTCCAGTAAGTAACTCAAAGCAGCAGCACGGAAAAATGAAGTACTAAAAATTTGAATATTATAGATCTGATTGCGAGCGCAGCATGTCACGCCTGGAGCAGTGGTTCGTGGGTGAGAACCTCTGCTGTCCAAAGAGGCTGAAAACCTTGAGAGAAGTCTGGTTACTGAGTAGGGAGTCAATGGGGTAGATGTGGCGGGTAGAGGGAGGAGGAAGCCACCTATGTAATAGCATGGTCAGGTGACAGGTACTCTTCATTGAGATGTCAGATTTCTATTAGACCACCAATGTCTCCCCTGCCTTCCTCTGCAGCTAATCAAGCACAGATCAGACTTAATTATCTGCATCCTTGGCTGCAATAGCCAGTGAATGACAGTTCTGAAACAGGAAGTGCAAAAAACCTTGTCACTTTGGGGTTCATTAGTTACAGAGGAGATCGGGGAATGGATATTCCTTGATCTCCTCTGGATCTAACTATTGGAAAAAAATGTCTTTATGGCACAAGTAATGTATGGGAAACCTCCTTTTAGCAGAGAAAAAACATAATCATGATGAGTATACTAAACCAGACTTTATCAGGTCAGGGGTTGACTCCGGTAGGCTTCCGGTAGGCTTTTCACAAGATGCAGCTCCTCCAGAGAGATGGAAGAAATATCTCTGAATGAAGACATGAAAACTATCTAAGTGCAGCATTAAAACATTTATTGTATGATAAAAACAAATTGGAAACTCACATGAAGTAAGTTTGTGAAGGTATGTAGACCATAAGAAAGCAGAACATCCAAGGAACCCTGTAACTGAGGCATCTAATCAAGAGGCTTGACAAAGAGACAGTAACACCTTGAAACGCATAGCCCCAGGGTGTCCCCCAGACATCATCCATTGGGTCCCTTGGAGTCTCCTTCCGATCAGAAAGTGCTCTGAGCTTCCTATGTCTATCCAGCCCTTTGCTACAGGGTTTCTTGGATGTCCTGATGTTTTATGGTCTACATGCCTTCACAAACTTACTTCATGTGAGTTTCCAATTCGTTTTTATCATACAATAAATGTTTTAATGCTGCACTTAGATAGTTTTCATGTCTTCATTCAGAGAGTGCCCCCCAAAATCCATACCAGACCCTTAGCATGCAGGCCAGGAAAGGGGCAGGGGATAAGCAAGCACCCCCCCAAACAACCATACCATGCCACATGCCCTCAACATGGCGGGGTGCTTTGGGGCCACCCCAACCCCAAAGCACCTTGTCCACATTTTGATGGGGACAAGGGCCTTTTCCCCACAACCCTGAGCGGTGGTTTTGGGGGTCTGTGGGCGGGGGAGCTTATCGGAATCTTGACTCTCGGTTGTCTTCGCTCATGGATGCGGTTACCTGCTGCTTAACCACCGAAGGACGGGAAGGACTTCCCCCTTAATGACCAGGCCATTTTTTTACGATACGGCACTGCGACGCTTTAATTGACAATTGCGTGGTCGTGCGGCGTTGTACCCAAACAAAATTGATGTCCTTTTTTCCCCACAAACAGAGCTTTCTTTTGGTGGTATTTGCTCACCTCTGCTTTTTCTATTTTTTGCGCTATAAACAAACAAAGAGCGACAATTTTGAAAAAAAAAACAATATTTTTTACTTTTGCTATAATAAATATCCAAAAAAAATGTAAAAAAACTATTTTCTTCCTCAGTTTAGGCCGATATGTATTCTGCTACATATTTTTGGTTAAAGAAAATTGCAATAAGCGTATATTGATGGGTTTGCACAAAAGTTATAGCGTCTACAAAATAGGGGATAGATTTATGGCATTTTTATTATTTCTTTATTTCTTTACTAGTAATGGCGGTGATCAGGGATCTTTAGTGGGACTGCAACATTGCAGTGGACAGATCGGGCACTTGCAACACTTTTTTGGGACCATTGACATTTATACAGAGCTATAAAAATGCAGTGATTACTGTATAAATGTCACTGGCAGGGAAGGGGTTAACACGAGGGGGCGAACAAAGGGTTAAATGTGTTCCCTGGGAGGTGTTTCTTACTGATTTGGGGGATGGGCTGACTGGGGAAAAAAATGCATATTACAGCGCACACATGATATATACTCCTACCAGGCTGTTTAAAAGCATCTAAACATATATAGCAAAAAAATGCAAAAATAAGGGGGTTTGGTCACACTAAATGGCCATGAAGTGCTTAAGCTCACTGACTGCTGCAAATTACCCCGTTTTACCAGTGGGTTCCTACACTGACCTTAGAGTGAATGCTCCTATCTCTTAACCATGGAACCAATGCTTCTGTTTATGGGAGACCAGAGGACTCATCCCATGGATCAGGTGGACACTGATTGGGGGTGATTAAGGAGGATGGGGTTCGCCAGCCAAAAGGTCTGCTCAGGACCTCAGCATACAAAAAGATAATACTGACTGGGGAAACACACAAATCTGTCTTCCAGCTTAGCAGGAAGAAAGGATGATCTGTGTCATCTCCCCTGTCAGAACAGGGATCCCCGTTCTGTCACTGCGGGGAACGATCGCGGGTGGCCGGCGGACATCGAGTCCGCCCCACCCGCTGATTGGCTCCCCCGCAGGCCAATGGCTCATTCTTACATACAATGATGGCGATTCGCGGGAACGAGCCATATTGCCGCAGTAAAATGACGGCGGGCTGCCGTTAAGTGGTTAACAACCAGCTATTCTTCACACAGAATTCGAAACCGAACTCAAATTGTTCTGAAAATTTGGAATTCATTAGAAAACAAATAAACAAAATGGAATGAATTTCGTTACTATTTCATTCGGAGATTCAGATAAACCCGGATGTCCGAATAACCAAAAATTTGTCCGAATTTACATTCAAACCAAAACTAATTGCATTTGTCTACAGAAGACGGCCTAAAGACCGGCTCCTTTTGAACAGAGATGGCTACACATGGATTGAAATTTGGCCGGTTCCTACTGGACTGGCTGGATTTCGATCAATGTATGACAAGCATGAGATTCATTTCAGGCATCCTCTTCATCACAGTAGGGGAGCCGCCAGCAGCGTGGCTGACAGCATGGTTATCTCACTTGAGTCACCTCTGGTAATGACCCTGGTCAGCTAACAAACGTGCTCACTGCTCATAATTCTGGATGCATTCCTGGCCTGTAAGCGCTGTGTCATGGAACATTGTCCTACTGGAAAAGCTCTCCGCCAGCATTCTCACAGCTGCCATGAAACAATGCTTCTTATCAGCATGGATATTTAAATAACCTGTGACATTTAATCATGGGAAAAAACTTTGGTTGGGTGACATATCCCAGCTTTGTTTCATTTTTTGGCAGCCGCCCAGCCCTTAGTTGTCCGTGTGAATTTGTGTTACGATGCTGTAGTAAATCAATAGGTGGACAACAAAATCATGTAGACCTAGTAATATTTAAAATAAATATTTGTTTGGATAGAGTGGAGGTGGATTAGAAACCCCTCACACCCGGTTTGATCTGACAGTGGTCACCTGGACAGGAAATGAGGAGAAGTCTTCCTGGTGGTGGGAAAGAGAGCAACGTAGCTCCCAACTGTCCCCGATTTCAAGGGACTGCCCCAATTTGGTACAAAGTCCTTCTGTCCAGTGGAGGCCACTCCATATGGATTGCAGGGGCATCGAATCCATAACCCATGCGCCCGCCCCTAATCTAAATGCGGGGCACCGGACGCATGGATTCAAATGTTTTTTTTTTCAGAAGCACGAGATTAGAGCCAGAGGCTCTAATTGGCTTCAAAAAAGGGTAGGCCCGGGGCACAGAGCACTGCGCCCTGAGCCCACACAGTTGTGTGACAATAGCGAATTAATATTCGCTATTGTCTTCCTGCTTCTCTTCCCAGCCAATCAGGAAGTGGGTCGAGCCAAATGGCCAAGAGGAGAAGCAATTGTATTGGCCGGTATTGGGGGCGGGGAGGATGCAATCATCATCTCTCTGCTCTGCATTACCGCCAAAAGCCCGACCACGTGAGTACTACCCACCGAGGGTAGGGTGGATTGTTTGCCGCACCGCCACTCTTTCCTCATTTGTCCCTCATTTTGGTCTGATCTATATAGTTGTATATAAAATGCATTTTTTATCTTTTAGAAATTGCAAATTGCAAAAGCCAATATGAAGTAATAGTAGTGGTAAAAAAGAGCACTTGAGGGTTTAACCAATCATTATTTTTGTATAATTCTCCTTTAAGGGGGTGTGCCCTATGCCAACATACTTTTGCTAATAGGTGCCCCTTGTTCCCATCTCAAAACACCGGGAAGTATGGAGCAATGAAATTATGGGGAGAAAGTTAGATCTGTGCTGGAACTCTAAAGTTATCCTATTGGTGAAGGAAGGTATTTGGCAACAATGTCTGGTGTCTGGGCTGGCACCGTCTCCACACCTGAGGATCTCCACAGTTTCCTTGGCTTTTAACCAAATGGACAAAAGATTAATTGTCCAGGTGTAACTTCACTCCAATTTGCATTAGGTTAAAGGATGGATCCATCATGATTTGGGAGCCTCACAATTGCCTTTCTTCAAAAGCCGTGTACTTCTCCATTGTATCAGAAATTCTGGCTTTTATTTTCTGGAGTAACATTATCTGTGTGACTCTAGACTTGACCTCAGTTTCCGAAAGAGTAGGGGATTTCCAGGCTTTAGCGAGTGTTTGCTTTCTGTAAGAACATAACCTAAACTTCGAATGAGCCGAGGGTTTTGCACATAGATGGGTCGATTTTAGGATTCGGGGAGATATCTTGGCCCATGATGAGTCTAGTAAGGAGAGAAAAAATATCAGATCAAAAAGACTGAGTCATAGGGCAGGTCAACTAAGTATGATAAAAATTCCCCATTTGTTCACATCCATGAAAGTGTATTGAAGACTAGCCAGGTACATCGTGGGCAACTCTAACTAAATGATATATTTTTATATTTGACATCAGTTTTTGATGTTTGTATATATTTTTTGTTGATGTATTTTTTTTCAACTGTGAAATACACTGGCTCCATCCTTTATATTTGTAATATGTTATTCCTGGATAATTAATTATTGGTGTGGTGCTTTAATATCAGATCCACGCAGCAACAAAATCTCAACAGAGGTTCTTAACTCTCCTCAGTCAGTTTTCAAGACAGACCTTTAGGGGTTTACCCCCTTCATCTTGATAGCTGCTACCAGGCTCATCCACCTTACCAACCGCTCAGTGTCCTCTACCCCTCTCTGCCATTCCCTCCACTGTACAATTCAAAATACTAGCAATAGCATACAAAGCCGTTCATACTGTAACTCTGCCCCGAGCTACATCACCAATCTTGTCTCAATATATCATCAAAACCATCCTCTCTGCTTCTCCCAAGACCTACTGCTCTTTAGCTCCCTTGTCCTCTCCTCCCAATGCTTGCTTCCAGGACTTCTTCAGAGCCTCCCCCATGCTCTGGAACTCCCTACCCCAAGCTGCCTGGCTATGACCTACTCTGTCTACCTTTAGGGGGATCCCTGAATACATATCTCTTTAAGGAAGCTTATCCTGGCTCCACCAAACAACTGTATATTTAATTTCTCCCTTCAGCCCATCCCTTGCAGTTATTACATTTTAGATCCCTCCCTATTAGATTATAAGTTCTCATGAGCAGGGCCCTCCTAACCCACTTGCATTGAATTGTATTGTAACTGTACTGTCTGCCTTTATATTGTAAAGTGATGGGCAGACTGTTGGCGCGATATACAGTAAATCCTGTATAATAATATTAGTACTCTTTCTAAATCCTGCCATAAAAAGTAATTTCCACAGATGAGATCGCCAGACATCTCCGAACCCTCATCGTCTTTATTTTTGTAGCAGTTAACCACTTGCCGACCGTCAACCGCAGGTTGACGACGACAAGATGGCTCTGCTAGGCAAACCTCCGTCATACGACGGCAGCTGCCAGATCGAGCACTGTGAGCGCGCGCCACCGGAGGCGCGCTCACGCGCTCACTGTCTTCCGGGGGGGCCAGGGAGCGGGTGCGGCGGACTCGATCTCCGCCGGCTACCCACGATGCCCCCCCCGGAGTGAAAGAACGGAGGTCCATGTATGTAAACACGGATCTCCGTTCTGTGAGGGGGGAAGGACTGTGATCACAGCCTTCCTCTACATGGAAGCTGTGATCACTATCCTTCCCCAGCCAGGACAGCCCACATACAGTTAGAACACGCCCAGGGAACACAGTTAACCCTTAGAGCGCCCCCTGCAGGTTAACCCCTTCACTGCCAATGGCATTTACACAGTAATCAGTGCATTTTTATAGCACTGATCGCTGTATAAATGCCAATGGTCCCAAAAAAGTGTCAAAACGTTCCGACATGTCCGCTGAAATATCGCAGTACCGCTAAAAATCGCAGATCGCCGCCATTACTAGTAAAAAAATAAAAACCCCAGAAATGAATTCTCATCATCCGTAAACGCGGCAACTTTTGCGCAAACCAATCAATAAACACAGATTACTATTTTTTGGATCACAAATATGAGGAAGAATATAAATCGGCCAAAACCGTTGAAAAAAAATGTTTTTTTATATATTTTTTTGGATTTGTATTTTAGCAAAAAGTAAGAAATTTGGGGTTTTTTTGCAAAATTGTCGCTCTTCTTTTGTTTATAGCGGTGATCAGAAATGACGCAGCGGTGATCAAATACCACCAAAAGAAAGCTCTATTTGTGGGAAAAAAAGGACACACATTTTGTTTGGGTACAACGTTGCACGACCGCGCAATTGTCAGTTAAAGCGACGCAGCACCAAATCACAAAAAGTGCTCTGGTCCTAAAAGGGCAAATCCTTCCGGGGCTGAAGTGGCTAAAATAACCATAGCGTGAGTTTGGGAATCCCCATGGTTAATATCACATTGGTTAAACACAAAATATCCTTGATTATGATTAGTGAAAAATGGACAAGTATCCTTAGAGACAAACAAGCCAGGTTTGAAAAAGTGTAGAATGCCTGGATTAAATACCTTCAAGCTCTCAAGACACCGGGACGCCTTTTGGTTTGGGGGCCTGGATGAAGGGGACCAATTTTCGTCTTTCTTCCTTCTTTCTTTTTTTTTTCTTTCTTTCTTTCTTTTTCTTTCTTTCTTTCTTTCTTTCTTTCTTTCTTTCTTTCTTTCTTTCTTTCTTTCTTTTTCTTTCTTTCTTTCTTTTTCTTTCTTTCTTTCTTTCTTTCTTTCTTTCTTTCTTTTTCTTTCTTTCTTTCTTTCTTTCTTTCTTTCTTTCTTTCTTTCTTTCTTTCTTTCTTTCTTTCTTTCCTTCTTTCTTTCTTTCCTTTATGATTTGATAATTTTCATATGGATACCAATGGAGGGACCATAGAGCCTCTCCCACCATAACATATATTCAGGAGCAAGGCGCAGTGTCCTGAGGCAATGGGAATAATATAATGGGAATATTATAATGGGAATAATATATTGCTCCCACACCTCTCAATGTACTGTAACTGAGCTCACATTTGGTTTACAGTTTACTGTAATGTTCTTTCACCGTTATGTCTTTATTTTGTCTTTTGTAATAGGGTGATTACACTCATTGAGCTTTACACCCTTGTTAAGCTGTTGCTCTATTTGGAAGGGCCAGCCTGTCAGGTTTGGTCCTTTTGGTTTGTATATTTTTTGATAATTACAATCTGGACCTTGAGCATATTTGAAGGTGCATCCATCTTTTGACATTTGCTTGATAATGTTTGTATCATTGCATTTTGTTAAATCTGTTGAATAAAAATCTATTGAAAGGAAAAGTAATTTCCACCTGGTGAGTGAGCAATGGGAGGTGTTAGCCTAGCTCAGGGGTCTCCAAACTTTCTAAACAGGGGGCCAGTTTACTGTCCTTCAGACTTTAGGAAGGTGGGCTGGGCAATTGGGAGTAGAAAAGGTGCCAACGTCAGAGGGAAAAAACAATACCCCACCTTTGGTGTCAGTGGGAAGAATTATGCCCATTGGGCTCAATTGTTAGTGTCATTAGGAGGAATCCTGCTCCATCATTGGTGTCATTGGGAGGAATTGTGCCCCTTCACTGGACTCTATGGGGGAGAATTATGCCCCGTTGTTGGTATCAATGGATGAAATAGTGCCCCAAGGGCTGGATAAAAGCAAGCAAAGGGCCACAGTTTGGAAACCACTGGCCTAGCTTGTGATTTTCATGTGTGAAATATGGATACACCCCAAGGAAACACACCCCATCCTATAAAATATACTTCAGATTTCTTACACAGACCAATCATGGAACTTAAAGTGGTTGTCAACTCGTGACAACCACTTTAACCTACAGGTAAGCCTAGAATAAGGGTTACCTGTAGGTGCCCTGTATATATCCCAAACCTGCACGGTTCAGGAGATATGTAGGGTAGTAAATGTGCCAACGTCATTTCGACACATGCGCAGTGAAGAAACTGCCTCTGTGCCGTTTCTTCACTGTAATCGTGCTGTGACTGGTGGTTCCCGCATGCATGTGCGGGAGTGACGTCACGTGACTCCGGCCAGTCACGGTGCCGGAAATCACGGCCCCGGAAGGAAGAGGGGCAGAAGATGGACACTGCCAGCACAGGGGACATCGCTGGACGTCGCAGGCTTCGTGCGATGCATAGTAGCCCATAATGCTTCTACTTTGCAGGGGAATGTAGAGGAAGTAAACCTTATCTGGGTTTACTTCCTCTTTAACCTCTAAGAGGTGGAGGCCCATAGTATGATAATTAACCTATATAGAACAAGAATTTCAAAATTGGCAATCATTTTGTAGGTTGAAATTGGGTGAAAGGATGAAGCATCTCATCATAGCACTTTTTATTCCATTGCTCAGCTTTGTAACCCTCACACAGCTTGTTTTTGAGCACTGCCCTTGGATATAAGTGGTTTTCAAAGGCAGCCCCACCATAAATTCCAGCTTTGAGAAGTTCAGAAGGTGTCGTTTTTTTTTCTCATACCGAGTGACGGAATTGCTGATTCAGTCCTGTTTTGGAGTTTGTACCTTCATGGAATTTAGCAGTTATCTTACCTCTTTGTTTGTTCCCATCAATGAGATTTTACTTGCAATCACTGTCCCTTTTTGTAGATATAGATAAAGCCGATGCTGTCATAATTTGTGAGACTCTTGCCCTCCTAGATATATTCCAACAGTCTGCAGTTTTCTTGAAGAACCAACAATTTATACAGTCAGTATAAAAAGATGTGTGACATTGGTTAGCACTGGTGGCAGCTGGTGCTCCATTTTTTGGAGGAGGGGGGCGGCAATCAACCCCCCCCCCGCCAGGTCCGCACTTACCCCATCCAGGTCGCAGATGACTTGGGTGGCTTCCCCCTCTTCTCTTCCTGGCCAATCTTAAGACCGGCTTCCTCTCCTGATTGGCCGCAGGAAGACAATAACAAATGTTGATTCACCAATGTCTCAAGTGTTTGGGCTTGAGGAGCAGTGCTCTGCACCCTGAGCCCAACCTTTTTAAAGCTTCAAAAAAAAAAAAAAAGCTTGTAGAAACCTATGCGTCCTGCGCCCCGCATGGAGATTAGGGGCTGGCGCATGGAGATTAGGGGGGCAGCGCCCCTGCGCCCCTTATGGCTGATTATTGAGCTGTATAATGCTTCATCACTTGCTTAAGTCTTGACAAGGAAGGAATTAAAAAAAGAAAGCCTGGATGATTAACTTGCAATACTATACCAAGGTATTGTAACTTAAGCTGGCCATATTTGGATTGACATTGGGTTGGTTCAGCAGGAAAGAATCACATTTCAAACCACGTATGGGTGTTCCCCTTCATGAGCAGTCGATCTATCAATGAACAAGACTGCTGGGAAATTTCAGTTCCAGCAGTGCCACAACCAATAGGCTGCAGCAACTGTTAGCGTTACTGAAAGTTTAAGGCCATATAGTTCTGTGTGTTACTGCAAGTTTAACACCGTATATTAAATAGTGTTACTGCAAGTTTAATGCCATATAATTCTGTGAGTTACTGCAAGTTTAACGCCGTATATTTCATTGCGTTACTACAAGTTTATTTCAGTGCGTTACCTTCCCTTTAACGCATTATAGTTCAGTGCGTTACTGCAAGTTTAACGCCGTATATTTCAGTGCGTTAATGTATGTTTGACGCAGTATATTGCAGTATATTATAGTGTATCTGTGGATTGTGTCTGTGTAGTGATGGCACTGTAAGGGGGCCAGCAGCATATGTGTCCACAGGCAAAGGTGGACGTGGTCAGTCCTCAGGCAGGGCATCATTTCCTCTGTTTAGTGATGTTGCCAGTGCTATCCAGCCACAGCATGCAGAGGAGGTGGTGGACTGGCTTTCTAAACCGTCCTCATCCTCCGTCACCCAAGCAGAGACTAGTGTGCAGTTCCCTGCAGCTGCCAGAGTGGCTAAACCTGCCTCCTTGTCCAGAACTATTCCTGCCATAGTCCCAGCATCAGCCATGGAAGAGTCAGCTGAGATATTTGAACACAGCGTCAACCACTTGCTCCTTGACGATGCACAGCCATTACTCGATTAAGATGTTGGTTCTGAGGTTGAAGAAGGCGGGAGCCTACAGAGAGGGAGAACACAAATAAGCATTCATTTTCACCCAGCTGCAGCGTATTGCCAAGTTGTCTCCAGTGGTAATGAGGATGGAAGAGATAATGATGATGAGGTCACTGACGTGACTTGGGTGCTAGATAGAGCAGAGAAGGAAAGTGAGGGTTAGGCACAACCCCAACGAAGCAGCCATCAAGGAAGAGTAGAGAGCAGCCATCCTATTCCATCACATTATGGAGCTGTTATCTTCCCTGCCTACTTCCCACAGCTCAGCTGTCTGGGCCTTTTTTAGTACATGTGCAGCCGATCGCACTGTTGCTATTTGCAAACTTTGTCTCAAGCACATCAAGCATGGCAAAACACCAGCCATTTGGGTAGCACATGCTGGACAAGGCATTTAACCTCCCACCACTCAGCTCGTTGGTAAGAGCACCTAAAAGCCACACAAAAGGGGCACAAATCTGTCCCTCCTCCTTACTCACCTCAATCTGCCCCTGCTATACCTCATGACCTCTCAGCAGCCTCCACTGACAGGGATGATGGTATAGCGCAGCTTGTCCCAGGTCCTTGCAGCACATCTGCCAGCAGCACACCACCTGCTGTAGACTATAGCCAGCCTCATCTGTTGCAGCGGAAAAAAATACAGTCCTTGCCACCCCCATGACCAGCGTCTAAATGCAAGCTTGTCATAGCTTCTGGCCCTACAACTTCTGCCTTTCCATCTGGTGGATTCTGCCCTTCCATGAATTTGCAGAATGTGCTGTACCGCAATTTTCCCGCAAAGTTCCCGGTCGCTATTTTTTTACACGTAAGGCCATTCCAGCTCTCTACCATCATGTGGAAGGCAATGTTGTGCCATCGTTGGGCAAGGTAGTCAGCCACAAAGTCCACGTTACTGCTGACAAGTGGTCCAGCAAGCATGGGCAGGGACAATATATTTGGTTCACAGCACAATGGGTAACTCTTGCAACTCGTGCTTGCAACACGGAAGGATGCAGGATAGGGCTCTGTGCTACAGCTTGTTGTGCCCCCATGTCTCCATATGGCTGGTGATGATTTGAGATTTGTCAGCTCCACTCCCTCCTCCTCTTCCTCCTCCTCCATGCCCTCCTCTGCTGTATTGTCCTATGAACCTCAAGTACCCCCTAAGCGTTCAAAGGGCTATTCAATGAGTCAGGCTAAAAGGTGCCATGCAGTGCTTCAGCTGGTGTGTCTAGGGGACAGGAAACACACTGAAGCAGAGATTCTTGCAGCTCTGCAGGGACAGGCCCAGAGGTGGTTCACGCCACGCCAGCTGGAGCCAGGAATGGTGTTGAGCAATAATGGCACAAACCTCCTGTCCGCCCTTAGACAGGGAAAGTTGACACATGTGCCATGCCTGGCATATGTCCTCAATTTGGTGGTGCAGCATTTCCTAAATATATACCCAGGGTTATGATCTACTAAAGCAGGTCAGAAGAGTCTGTATCCATTTCAGGCGGTCATAGACAGCCAGTGCTCCTCTGAAGGCCCACTTAATGCAGACATCATTGTTCCTACACCACAGAACACACAAGAGGAGAAAGAGGAGGAGGATGATTTTGGCAGTTTTGGAGGCATTGAAGCAGAGGAAGACATACATCAAACAATAAAAGTTGGTTTTCCATCCCTAGAACCCTTGGGAGTAGTAGGTGGCTGGGAGGAGGCAATTCAAGATACTGTAATCCTGAGTGACCCAGATGAGTCTGCTTCTAATGCCTCTGAAAATTTGTGGTGCATGGGCTCCCTCATGCTTCAAAGCCTGCGAAAGGACCCAAGAATATGTGGCATAAAGGAGAAGGATTACTACTGGTTAGCAATGTTCCTTGACCACTGTTTCAAGGGGAAAGTCTCAGGACTCATCCCGTTCCCACAGAGAGTGCAGAAGATGTAATCTCTTGAGGACACCTTAAAAAGGAGTTTATCAAATGCCTTTCCCGACTCTGGTAGGTTACAGTGTCATGGAAAATGTAGTTTTGAAGCTTCTATTGGTCAAGAGAAGAGCGGTGGAGAAGGCGGCCGCCTAAGTGTATTTCTCAATTTTTTTAGTCTTCGCCGCCAGGGCTGTCAGCTTTCACATCCCATAGGCAGTGTCTGCATCACATGGTGGACGATTATCTAGGGGCGAAAACAGAAATGGAGAGCTTTCCAGTCGACGATTCAGTGGCTTACTGGGTCATGAGAATAGACCACTGGCCAGAACTTGCCCAGTATGCAATTGAGCTGCTGGGCTGCCCTGCATTCAGCGTGCTTTCCGAATGGGCATTCAGTGCTGCTGGAGGTTTTGTTACTGATAATAGAATGCGTCTGTCCACAGACTCCACGGACTGTCTGACTTTTATCAAAATTAATCAGTCCTGGATTACCAACAACTATGAAGCCCCCTGATACCAATGTTACTGATTAAGTGTTTTTGGGATGTGGAATCTCTGCAGGACTTCTAGGCTGCCTAGCACTGTGGGTGTTGATTTAATCTGGAAGAATGTTTTTGGTGTAGGTTTCATGGGCACAATTAACACCCAAAGATCCATTTTTCCGCACCTATTTGACAGGCGCATATAATTAAAATTTTTTACATCAAGGCCAATTCTTGCTTTCATCAAGAGTACCTCAATAGGGTTATGGTGTATAGGCGCCACCAACACCCAAAGACCAATTTTTCCACACCTGTTTGACAGGTGCATATCATTTCAATTTTTTACAGCAAGGCCAATTCTTGCTTTCATCAAGAGTACCTCAATAGGGTTACAGTGTGAAGGTGCCACTGACACCCAAAGACCAATTTTTCCACACCCCTTACTTCTATCCAAAGTCTGTGGAAGAGACACCAGAATTTATCCAAAAAATCTCTTATTTCCCAGTACACTACATTGTGGCCTCATCATACAGACTGGCTCCCCAAGCTGTTGCTTACAAAATAAAGAAAGCTTGCAGGAAAATGTAATTTTTTGGCTTTATAAATGCAGTTATTGCTGCATCAGATTCTATACACAGTACAGATGTGCCAATTTACAGGTAGACTAAGGGGACCCCCCAGGAATTCTATTGAAAGGAATTTTTCATTTTATGCTTTCACTTTAAGCATCAAAAAATCACTGCTCATTTAGAAATGATGTTTTTTACAAACTTTTTTTTCATTGATACATGTCTCCCAGGACAGTGCCCGGACCTCCATAACCACTGTATGCCCAATTATTAGCATGTAAGCCTTCAAAATGGGCACTTTCGATTTTTCATGTTCTGGTCCCATAGACTTCAGTGAGGTTCGTAATTCGGTTCCAAACTTTCGCAATGTTCTAAAGCTCTGGTGCGAACCGAACAGGGTATCGTTCGGCCCATCCCTACCTTTGGGGATATAAAAGTCAATGGCTGGGAATGTCATGGGGAGGCCACAGAGTGGGCAAAATATGGCAGAGTTGTATCGTCTTAGCAAGAGGGTCTCTGTTCTAACAGGAGAGGAGCGGGCAGGGACTTGTGCTCTAGGCACTGATTTCCAGTCCCTCTTACATTCTAATCTGTGCATTCGGATGGCGGGGAGGCAGGGGAGTTTCCCCGCTGTCAGCATATAATGACAACAGTGTTAGGAAGATCTCGGATAGGATGTGGATGGGGAAATCGTGCAGCCTTAGAATGAATGTGTGTTGCCTGTGCAGAGGCAGAAACAGCTCACAGAGGGCTATACACCCCCCCCCCCAGCTCAGCTCCTGTGAAAACGCTGATTGGCCCAGTTCTGTCAAATGAGTGGGTAACATGTTCTTCCATACCTATTACTGGGAATTCCCTCCAGATCCTGGAACTGAACCAGGAGGCATTGGTGTGAATTAGATCAATTATACTTTTGCAGATACAGAGGTGAAGGCACTGGCAAACTTTAATCCAGATAATCAATTTTAATTTCTTTCATTTTTCAACATAGCTTAAACGTTTCTTTTTATTGCAAATTCATTGTGGGGATAATTATTTCTTTGAATCACTGGTATTCTTTCCCCTTAATGTCTTTCCACTTGCGCGTAGTTTCGTAGTTATCTTTTATTCTTTATTCTATTCTATTCACATCACATTTCTTTCACTTGATATGGACTTTTTTAGGACTTGTCTATATAGTTTAGAATGTAGATATCACATGGCAATCTGAGCTTTTTTGTTACTTTTGCAGTAATTTTTCTTTGCTCTTTGGTCCCTGCATGCATCCTTGCCTTCATTGTTTGGTCTGACTGTTGTTTGAGTCCACAAAGCTGAGTTGTTTTCAGATCATAAGGCTGACAAACATGCATCTCTCATTGACTTTATTTTGGGCAGCCTTTCTCAACCTTTCCAACACAGAGGAACTCTTGAAATAACTTTCAGGTCTCAGGGAACCCCTGATAAAAATTATTATATCTACAACTTGTGATACATTAGTGTGAAGGTCAGTGGGAAGAATACTCCATACACTTTTGGTTATTGGGATGAATTCTCCCCTTAAAGATAGCTAAAAGATCAATGATGCCTGTGGTTCGTTATCTGAGAGGCACAATTGCTCATTGCTCAAGGAACCCCTAGCAACCTCTGGAGGAACCCTCAATGAACCCCTAGCAACCTCTGTAGGAACCCTCAAGTAACCCATAGCAACCTCTGAAGGAACCCCTAGTAGCCTCTGTAGGAACCCTCAAGCAACCCCTAGCAATCTCTGTAGGAACCCTCAAGGAACCCCTAGTAATCTCTGAAGGAACCCTCATGGAACCCCTAGCAACCTCTGGAGGAACCCTAGTTGAGTCACCCGGATTTAGACTATAATATCCATTTGGATTTAGTGTCCTTTATGTACAAACTGTTGACTCTTGATACGGATGGCGCATCATCATATATGTTTATTCTGATTCTTTTGGCCATGAAAAAGAGAGATTCAAAACGCATCAGTACTTCCATTGCTTACAGACATCGTATCTATGTTGAGGTCCATTTGTGGACCATTGTGTTCTTTTCATATGTTTACACTAGGAATTTATGTCTATGAGAGTATATTTGGATTGTTTTACATTCAGCTCATGTTTTTATCTTGTTTTAACAGTATTACAATACAATTTGTCATTCTTTTTTTTGCTTGAATTTAGTTGGTGCTTATAAATCTTGCACGCTAACTATATATTGCTTATTTGTTTTTGAATATCATTGGGATGTTGGCACTTTTTTCTGTTTCAAGTCACACATAATTTTCCATATTTCAGGTAGAGTCTGGAAACAGTTTCCTTGGGTAGCCATTTCTAGACAAAACCCTGGGGGGATGGGTGTCAGAAAAGACTGGGAACAGTTGCTCTGGGGTAGCTCGTTCTGGACCAAACCCTTGGGGGTTTCAGGAGAGACTGTAAACTGTTGCTCTGGGGTATCCGTTTGTGGACCAAACCCTTGGGGGGGGCGGGGTTTGGGGGTGTCAGGTAAGATTGAAAACAGTTGCCCTGGCGTAGGGGATTGGGGGTGTCTGGTAAGATTGAAAACAGTTGCCCTGGCGTAGGGGATTGGGGGTGTCTGGTAAGATTGAAAACAGTTGGGGTAGTCATTTCTGTACTAAACCCTTGAAGGAGGGTCAGGAAGTAACTGAAGACAGTTGCCCTGGCATAATCATCTTGGGACCAAAGTTATTAGTGTTATGAGAGGTTGAGTTTGATGAACATTGGCCTTTTTAAAAACCTAATTAATTATGAATCTTAGTTGGCTTGTGCTCTTTTTAAAATTCAAAGTCTTGACCCACTGCTTTTATAGATAATGCATACAGTAACAAGCGGTCAATAGGATCCAAGGTACTGCACTCGGCCAGTGCTGGAACAAAATCATCCAGGGCAAAGATGCCAAACTGTGCCCCCCGACGTGGACACCCTTAATCGTCTTCTGCAGTTGGGATCCATGATACTAGCACTACAGTGTCACCACTGCCTGTCTGATAGTTGCAAAGTTAAAAAAAATGTTGGGCAGCTGGCCAATGCCCCCAGAGTGTTGGTATCCAGTGTGGACTGCACCACCCCTAGTACACCCTTGACCATCTTCTGCATCTGGGATCTATGATACTAGAACTACAGTGTCACCACTGCCTGTCTGATAGCTACAAAGTGAATAAAATGTTGGGCAGTTGGCCAATGCCCCCAGAGTGCTGGTATCCAGCGTGGACTGCACTCCCCCAAGTACACCCTTGATCATCTTCTGCATCTGGGACCTATGATACTAGCACTACAGTGGCACCACTGCCTGTCTGGTAGTTGGAAACTGAAAAAAATGTTGGGCAGCTGGCCAATGCCCCCAGAGTGGACTGCACTGCCCCAAGTACACCCTTGATCGTCTTCTGCATCTGGGATCTATGATGCTAGCATTACAGTGCCACCACTCCCTGTCTGATAGTTGCAAAGTGAAAAAAAATGTAGTGCAGCTGGACAATGCCCCCAGAGTGCTGGTATCCAGAGTGGAATACACCCCCCTAAGTACACCACTGATGCAGACAATGAACCTCTCCAACAGACATCACTACTCTATTCTACAGTACTCTGCTTGGGCTTCTACTCAGGTAGGGAAGCAGGGTGGGATAGTAAAGGATGGAAGGGGTGAGGCGATGCCCACCAAGCATATAAAGACCCTGCACCCAGGTCAGTTGCCCCTCCTGCCCCCTGCACTCCACTACAGATACCTATAACCACACAACTCAGGTTTGGGTGCTGGCTCACCAGTAGTTCACTCTCCACCTCAAGTTCAATGGCAGTAAAAAGAAAGGCAGTTGCACTTCAAATTAGGATTGAAGAATGAATGAATGGTTCAGTGCAAGACAGACCTCCTGAGTAGTGTTGAGCGAACCCGGACTGTAACGTTCGGGTCCGTACCGAACTTTCGGGTGTCCGTGGCACGGACCCGGACATTTCAAAAATCGTTCGGGTTCGGTCCGCTTGCAATGTCAGGCCCAAGCGAGTTGTGATGAGTCCTCCAGACAGAACGTGACTTGGTAAGTAAGTAAGAAGTTAGGATTAAACTTCACGTTGACGGAAAGAAAAATGACGGTAACTTGAACTCCACCTCTCACTTGATGACCACTCGGTCGTGGGTTTGGACTCAACACACCAATATCCATAGACATCACCTCACGTCCCCCGTCCTCCCCGTTGACTGGACCCACGTCCCAGAAATATACGAACCACCCGTAGCGGAGTGGGGAAGGTAGGAAATGATAGGGTGGGACGAAGGGATGGACTCATCTTCGGGTTCGTCT
>BLSH010341351.1:114600-141479 GCA_018402905.1 Glandirana rugosa | reverse complement strand
AATCTATTTTCCCTATCCCCATTTATTTGTAGGGCACTTGCCCTAGTTTGAAGATGATTTTAGAACAGTTATATGGCTTCTACCGTTAATTAATACTTTTCAGACACAGTTTGAAGATGATCCACATTCACCTCCATTTTTGCTTTTTTTATGTTTTTATTTTTTTTTAAATATTTAAAGTTATTTCCCTGTCCCCATTTTTTTGTAGGGCACTTGCCCTACCCTTACCCCCATTTTCCTTCCCTTTGCAGCCCTCTAGGGCTTTCCAGGACTTTGTTACAGCCATTTTTGTGCCTAAAAGTTCGGGTCCCCATTGATTTCAATGGGGTTCGTTGTCCGTGCGATCGTTCGGGTTCCGTCCGGACCCGGACTTTGTCCCGAAGTTCGGACGGACCAGCAGAACCCGAACTTCCAGAGGTTCGCTCAACTCTACTCCTGAGCTCTGTTCTTTCACTCACAATGAGCTTATGTGTGCAGTCAACGACTCTACCAATAAGCTCATTGTGTGTAAGACTGGTAGTCAGCTTGATGGGACTCACCTTGGCAAGCTTGTACTGTGTTTGCGATTTAGTTAATTCAATCATATACCGGTAATCCTTTTTTTTTTTTATGAGATTTTCCAATAATTGCGTCCACCTCCTGTGGATCCCATTTGAAGTGGTCGTTTCTTTTTTCAGTTTTATTTGTCCGTATGAACTATTACACAGCAGATTTCCCCTCCAAGTGTTGGAAGAGAATAGCTGGGGCTATAATTATCCTAAAAGAGGATGCTGTGATCTTACTTACTTGTGCCTGCATGAAAGGTCAGACATTGTCACATGGATTGTCATAAATCTTTGCACGTTTGCCTGTTGAGCATGATACTGCATTTCTTAAAGTGAAACCATAATATATTTTCACAATTTGAGTTATCATTTTATTGTTTACAATGAAGTAATATTTAAATATGAATTTAATATTTTTACCTGTTTTCTTTTCCATGGTTTCTTAATTTCATTTCATATACAAATTAAAAATACAATCCCTCTAGTGCCCTGGTACCCAACCTATGGCCCTTTAACACTTCTTGTGTGGCTGTCATAGTCAGGGGTCAGACTTAGAGACCAGTAGCTATAGCAATAGAGAGGATCCCACCGACCGGTTGGATAAGTAGACAAGCAGGTCACTCTGGCGGATGACGCACCCGAGGTGCGGGGTCTAAGCATTAACCGGTGTTCACCAGAGCTCCTGATGGTGGAGATGGGCTTTATTGTGTGTTATTACCACATTGTGGTCCTCAGGATCGCCTTACCTGGAGTTGAGCAAACCGGGGTCTAGGAGTAGATACAGCAGGTTGGGATCAAACAAAAGTGTAGTCAGTACACAGCCAAAGGTTGGTAACAAGTGGTTGCAGGTTGGGATTAGTGATGGGCGCGCGGTTCGGACCGAGCATAAGTTCATCCCGACCATCGCCCGTTTGAAGACCATCCGTATTTGCAGGCGCTCGGCAGGATGTTCGCCCGCTGAGCGCCCCACAATGCACTGCACACTGCACAGTACAGTACAGTGAATAGCTGGTTGTAAAGGAGTGTGCCAGCCGCTGCGTCCTTAACAATGGATGAGTCCTCAGTTGTCATTGGGCTGTCCAATAAGTAGAGCGAAAGCAGCTGGAGCCACTGCACTCATGCACATTGCTGGATCGAATCGGGCACAGGTAAGAATAAGGGGGGGGGGGCTGGGGGGGAGCTGCAGCACAGAAGGCTTTTCACCTTTATGCATAGGATGTATAAAGGTGAAAAACCTTAAGGCTTTAAAACCAATTTAAATAGGTAAGGGGAGGGACCATCTGGTGATGTCACCTGGTAGCACCGCCCCCATGTGACATGACCAACCCAGCATGCTCCGATTGGTGGTCCTCTGGATTTTTTGCAGTGATACATGTCCCCCAGGGCAGTACCTGGGCCCCCATACCCATTTTATGGCCAATAATTTGCATGCAGGTTCAGATCCAAGTCCTGAGAGCAGCCCTTGAAGACCCTACATACATTCATCTGAGTTTCCTTTAGCAGTAATCTCCAACAGTTTCATAATGTATCCCTAGTAGTTTTGGACAACTTCCTGAGTTTTGTCCCTAGTATCCAACAACTATTATAGCCTGTTCACAATCTCCAACAAGTCCTATAACACGCCCTCCGTAGAAGTCGTGATGACGAAACGCGTCAGCGCGTGACCCCACGACATACAGGAAGTGACGTTTTGTGCTCCAGGCCAGACCGTGGAACGTGGAATCTGTGCACTGTGAGGACGGCCGTAGCGGTGAGATGTCCATATGAATCCAAGTGATAACAGTTTATGCTGAATTTTACTGTGAATCTTGTAAGTGCGATTTAATGTGGGGGGTGCAATAAAGGTTTTAAATGGAAGTACGCTATGTGAGGCTTTTGTTTTGCTGGGTACATACCAATACCGAGGAGTGACTGCTGAGAGGCAGACCAGCCAAGCATTGAAAGAAAATCTCTGGTAAGCAAGCACTTCACTGGGGAAGGTTCATGTGTGGTGTGGACTTACAACTTGGTGGTTGGTGGCTCTATTGTGTGAAGAGACTCCGCTTTGCTTGGATCACCGTGGCTCCTTGACCTTTGCACCTACTCAGTTTGTGGACTATGAAAGCGCTGTTATACACTTTTCTGTGTTGAGGTTGCGAATTTCCTATGTGTATATTATGTTATTAAGTCCTATAACATGGTGGTGGTCTCTAACCATTTCCCGTTGCATGCTTGCAGTCTCTGATGACTTTCTGTAGCATTACGTACATCATTGCATTTTATGTATGGCCCTTTGGGGATGTCAGGGGTCGCACTTGAGGCCTCCTATGTCAAGAAATTTGGCCACCACTGTTCTAGTGGCCATCTGTATGAAACAGTACAGTTAGCATCCCTGCTAATCAGAGAGAAAATGAATAAGTCACACACAGAGTTTGTTGTTGCCCATAGACATTTGATTACAGTCTAACAAGGCTGAAGCTCATGAGGAGGAATAGCAATTAGACAGGTGATTTGTTCCCCGATAAATGGAAACCAGAGGAGTCTGCAGTGTGCCGACCTTTTTCTACTTCATAGGACTGAACCCAAAAGGTCCATTATGGTCATTGACAATGACTACCACAGATGCAGACAAGGAGGGAAGAAAGGAGTAGTTTCATTTTCAGGTTGTCACATACATACTTGCCAACATTATGCCATTATGCCATGTTTACATACTTGCCAACATTATGGTCCTGGATCCAGGGACATTAGTAACCCAGCCCATTTCATCTGCCCACTTGCCAGGTGGTGCGCTAAAATCATGCCCACTTTACAAGCTGGTCCTGCCAAAACCTACCTTTAAATATGTAGGACTACCCATCATGCTTAAGTGTAAGTGTTGGTCCAGCCCAGGCTCCACTTCTAAATACGTAGGTCTACACACCTGTGGCCTTGATCATTGTGTAATGAATGCCTTTTTGAGTTACTCCTCATGTGCAGTCACTCAAATAGTTCTGTGGCCCAGGACACGGCGCCCATGGGACAGAAGGCAAAAATGCGGGACTGTCCCAGCAAATCCGGGACACTTGGCATCCATGCTTTTCTATTTCATTGACAGATCTAATCTAGCCGGATTCAAGATAGATAACAGCAGAGAGTTCTTATTTTATGAGGTTGTCTTCCAGAGAACAAATGGGTGGGAGGATGGAAAAAGAGAGAACTGTGTGTGCAATAACATGATTAAATGCCTTATATTAGGTAAAATATGCCTGGTTATGATCAACTGACAACTGTCCTGTGTAAATTGTAAGGTGGACATGTATGGCAGTGTAATATTAGATATGAAAAGGGGCGTGATATTCTCTTGATTCAGTAATATCAGATACATTTTATTAATTCAGTAGTTAACAGAGAAGACAGATGCCCACAATTTGAATTTGAACAGACAGTTTGGGCCTGCAGATCGAAGCAACTGACGCCCAGCTGTTAATGCCCCCCTGACATGCCCTGTAGGCATATGTGCTAATAAGGATGGGCAACTTTTAGACCCGTCAGCTGCAAAACCCGACAAGAGAGAAGAGGTCTGTACAACCAAAGGGAAAATATTTGTCTAATAAAATACAAAATATTTTTCACAGGGAAATTAAACGTATCCCTTCTTATAGAATAGATTGTGAGCTACGTGAAGATGCAAAAGCGTTATATACAGTTGTATGCAAAAGTTTAGGAACCCCTGACAATTTCCATGATTGTCATTTATAAATATTTGGGTGTTTGGATCAGCAATTTCATTTTGATCTATCAAATAACTGAAGGACACAGTAATATTTCAGTAGTGAAATGAGGTTTATTGGATTAACAGAAAATGTGCAATATGCATCAAAACGAAATTAGACAGGTGCATAAATTTGGGCACCCTTGTCATTTTGTTGATTTGAATGCCTGTGACTACTTAGCACTGATTAATTGGAACACACAATTGGTTTGTGAGCTCATTAAGCCTTGAACTTCATAGACAGGTGCATCCAATCATGAGAAAAGGTATTTAAGGTGGCCAATTGCAAGTTGTTGTTCTCTTTGACTCTCCTCTGAAGAGTGGCAACATGGGGGCCTCAAAACAGCTCTCAAATGACCTGAAAACAAAGATTGTTCTACATTATGGTTTAGGGGAAGGCTACAAAAAGTTATCTCAGAGATATAAGTTGTCAGTGTCCACATAGTGAGGAAATGGAAGACCACAGCCACAGTTCTTGTTAAGGCCAGAAGTGTCAACCACATAAAATATTGGAGAGGCAAAGGCAAAGGATGGGGAGAACGGTCAAAAACAGCCCACAGACCACCTCCAAAGACCTCCAACATCAACTTGCTGCAGATGGTGTCACTGTGCATCGTTCAACAATTCAGCGCCCTTTGCACAGGGAGAAGCTGTATGGGGGATGGGAAAGAAGCCTTTTCTGCACACAGCCACAAACGGAGTCGCTTGAGGGATGCAAACGCACATTTGGACAAGCCAGCTGCATTTTGGAATAAGGTGCTGTGGACTGATGAAACAAAGATTGAGTTATTTGGTCATAACAAGGGGCGTTATGCATGGCGGCAAAAGAACACAGCGTTCCAAGAAAAACACTTGCTACCCACAGTAAAATTTGGTGGAGGTTCCATCATGCTGTGGGGCGGTGTGGCCGGTGCCGGTACTGGGAATCTGGTTAAAGTTGAGGGTCGCATGGATTCCACTCAATAACAGCAGATTCTTGAGAATAATGTTGAGGAATCAGTCACAAAGTTAGTTAGGCCGGGGCTGAATATTTCAACAAGACAACGACCCAAAACACTGCTCAAAATCTACTTGGGCATTTATGCAGAGGAACAAGTCCAATGTTCTGGAATGGCCATCTCAGTCCCCGGACCTGAATATCATTGAACATCTGTGGGGTGATATGAAGCGGGCTGTCCATGCTCGGCAACCATCAAACCCAACTGACCTGGAAATGTTTTGTAAGGAGGAATGGTCCAAAATACATTCATCCAGAATCCAGACAACCATTACAGGCTATAGGAAGCGTCTAGAGGCTGTTATTTCTGCTAAAGGAGGCTCTACTAAATATTGATTGGATTTTCCTGTTGGGGTGCCCAAATTTATGCTCCTGCCTAATTTCGTTTTGATGCAAATTGCACATTTTCTGTTAATCCAATAAACCTCATTTCACTACTGAAATATTACTGTGTCCTTCAGTTATTTGATAGATCAAAATTAAATTACTGATCCAAACACCCAAATGTTTATAAATGACAATCTTGGAAATTGTAAAGGGTTCCTAAACTTTTGGACACAACTGTAAGTATCTGTAATAAGTAAATAAAATATGCTTTACTAATTTTTATGATAGCATCTGAGCTAGATATATACTGGCAATTACATTGAACGGGCTCAACATACAGTGCCCCTAAAAAGTATTCACACCCCTTGAAATTTTCCACATTTTGTCATGTTGCAACAAAAAACATAAATGTATTTTATTGGGATTTTATGTGATTGACCGACACAAAGTGACACATAACTGTGAAGTGGAAGGAAAATGATAAATGGTTTTCATAATTTTTTTACAAATAACTCTGTGAAAAGTGTGGGGGGGGGGGCATTTGTATTCAGCCCCCTCTGATACCCCTAACTAAAATCTAGTGAAACCGATTGCCTTCAGAAGTCACCTAATTAGTAAATAGAGTCCACCTGTGTGTAGTTTGATCTCAGTATAAATACAGCTGTTCTGTGAAGCCCTCAGAGGTTTGTTAGAGAACCTTAGTAAACAAACAGCATCACAAAGGCCAAGGAACACAGCAGACAAAGAATAAAGTTGTGGAGAAGTTTAAAGCAGGGTTAGGTTATAAAAGAATAGGGAGCGCTGTTCAGTCCATCATCCGAAAATGCAAAGAGTATGGAACAACTGCAAACCTACCAAGACATGGCCGTCTACCTAAACTGACCGGCCGGGCAAGGAGAGCATTCATCAGAGAAGCAGCCAAGAGGCCCATGGTAACTCTGGAGGAGCTGCAGAGATCCACAGCTCAGGTGGGTGAATCTGTCCACAGGACAACTATTAGTTGTGCACTCCACAAATCTGCCCTTTATGGAAGAGTAGCAGGAAGAAAGCCATTGTTGAAAGAAAACCATAAGAAGTCCCATTTTCAGTTTGCGAGAAACCATGTGGGGGACACAGCAAACATGTGGAAGAGGGTACTCTGGCCTAAAAGCAAAACGCTTTGTGTGGGGGAAAACTAACACTGCACATCACCCTGAACATACCAACCGTGAAACATGATGGTGGCAGCATCATGTTGTGGGGATGCTTTTCTTCAGCACGGACAGGGAAGCATGTCAAAGTTGATGGGGAGATGGATGGAGCCAACTACAGGGCAATCTTAGAAGAAAACCTGTCGGAGTCTGCAAAAGACTTGAGACTGGAGCGGAGGTTCACCTTCCAGCAGGACAACGACCCTAAACATATAGCCAGAGCTACAATGGAATGGTTTAGATCAAAGCATATTCATGTGTCAGAATGGCCCAGTCAAAGTCCAGACCTAAATCCAGTTGAGAATCTGTAGCAAGACTTGAAAATTACTGTTCACAGACGCTCTCCATCCAATCTGACATTGGTAGAGGCATTTCCAAAAAGACTTACAGCTGCAATTGCAGTTAAAGGAGGTTCTACAAAGTATTGACTCAGGGGGGCGCTATACAAATGCACGCCACATTTTTCACATATTTATTTGTAAAAAATGTTGAAAACCATTTATCATTTTCCTTCCACTTTACAATTATGAGCCACTTTGTGTCGGTCTATCACATAAAATCCCAATAAAATACATTTATGTTTTTGGTTGTTACATGACAAATTGTGGAAAATGTCAAGGGGTATGAATATGCCTTACTGAGCATATTTTGTAAAAAATATATATGTAAGGGCAGGTGGGTGGGTGGTTGTTTGTCACGTCTTTCATGTTTCCCTCCTCGTTGGGCGCCAAGCAAGGTTCACATGAGAAGCCTACCCTGGGGTGTGTTCTTCTAGGGTACGCGAGGCACCTTGTACAGGGTCCTTTACTACAGTGGTTCTCAACCCTGTCCTCAAGTACCACCAACAGGCCATATTTTCTGGTTTTCCTTTATCTTTCACAGGTGCTTTAAATCAGAGTCAATGGCTTGGTATTTTGGACAGCTATTTTATCTAAGAGAAATTCCCAAAACCTGGCCTGTTGGGGTACTTGAGGACAGGGTTGAGAACCACTGCTTTACTACACATGAGGTACCTTTGCTTTGTGTCATCTTCATCGAAGCCCTGGGACAGGGCTGAGGCTCCCATGGGGAATTACTCAACCTTAAGGAGGGCCTCTACTATTAGAGATGAACGTACACCATGCACACTTGCATTGCAACTGTTCTCCAGTTAACTCTTGGTTACCTGTGACAGTATACACCGTCTCTGTAATATGAATGTAAGAGGGACATGCTGAAAACTCTGTCCACATCCACCTGTCCAGAATTTTCCACTACTACACCCCAGTAGCAGAGCGGACTCCAAACATGCACTAAACTTAACTCTTGAACCTCCGTACCTCTGTACAGGATGGGAAACACTTTGGCAGTAATCCACTCCCATTGCACTGGGAGAGAGACCGCTGGTGGAAGGAGTGCCGACAACATGTCCCTTGCTGCTAGAGGCTGTTCCACCCATAACAGGTACACGCTATCGACAGGCTTCTGTAAAACTTCCGTTATCCTAAGTAACCACTTATGTTTTCACAATACTCCACTCCGCACCGATATTGTCATACCCCAGTGTTAAGACCCATATGGTGAACAATGTGCGTTCCGGTTACTTGCAATAGACCTCTTTAGTAACTTCAGACCAGGCAAGGGCAACGTTTCAATACTTTACTTAGGAGAAAGTGCAAAAATTAACATTTTTGAAAGTAACAAGCTTATTCCTGCATCCCTACTCCAAACTTCATACTTGTGCTGCCCTGACATACCTACAAAGGTGAAGTCCAAGCAATTACAGTCCTTCAGAGGCATTCTCGTGCAGATGTAAGTCCTTCAGAGGCATACTCCAATGCTGGTGTCTTCAAGATGAACCTCAGGTTCAGATGACTTTACATCCCGACGGTGATAGATGACTTCCTTCTGCCCTCCGTCTCTCTCCCTTATGGGCACCGGTCTCCACTCTCTTTCTCTTGGGCGCTCCATTGGGAAAAATCCATGAACCCACCCCGACTACCTCTCTGAGGGGTTCTCCACGTATCAGACCACTGTCCCATATTTAAATACCACAGGATTAGTGGGCCAGGCCCAGAGAAGAACCCGCCAAAGGATCAAAGAACCAGGAAAGGCTTTAACTCCTCCCCTACCGGCTGGGACAGCACCTATCTGGCTATGTCAACCTATTTACATATATATGTGCAAAAAAATTGTGTGCACAAGAATGCAAAGCAAGCAGAATTGTGCTACCAGTAGAGTCTGAGTTGTACTTTAGGTCCACTGTGATTGTACTTTGCCTTCATGTTGGGACCTTTAATTATTATACACATGGTGCATCACTGTCTGTAAAGAAAAGGAGAGCATTGAACCCTTTAAATTTCATCACCAATAAAAGAGCATCTCAGTTCATAGACACCAGAGTTCATTCCAGCTTTGTCTTATCTTCCTTCAGGAACCTCTGAACTATACGGCTTTCTAGGAATTATTGGGATGCAACGTGGGGCTATTACCGTAACCACTTCCCATCTGGGCCAATTGTGGTAATTCACTCCTACATATAAAAAAATCATCATTTTTTTTGTTAGAAAATTACTTCGAACTCCCAAATATTATATATGTTTTTTTTAGCAGAGACCCTAGGGAATAAAATGGCGGTCGTTCCACTTTTTAATGTCTCGCGGTATTTGCGCAGCGCTTCATTCATTAAAAAAAAAAAAAAAAAACAGTAAAGTTAGCACCAATTTTTTTGTATAATGTGAAAGATGATGTTACGCCGAGTAAATAGCTACCCAACATGTCACCTTTAAAATTGCGCACACTCGTGAAATGGCGCCAAACTTTGGTAGTTATAAATCTCCATAGGCGATGATTTAACATTTTTTACAGGTTACATGTTTACAGTTACAGAGGAGGTCTTGGGCTAAAATTGTTGCGCTCGCTGCAACGCACGTGGTGATACCTCACATGTGTGATTTGAATGCCGTTTTCATATGCGGGCGCGACTTACGTTTGCGTTTGCTTCTGTGCTCGGGGACGGGGGCACTTTTAAATTTTTTTTATAGTCTCTTTTTCACTTTTATTTTTTTATTTTTGCACTTTCTCTAGTTTTTTTTTTTATCACTTTTATTCCTATTACAAGGAATATAAACATCCTTTGTAATGGGAATAGTGCATAACAGGTCCTCTTTATGGAGAGATGCGGGGTCTATAAGACCCCACATCTCTACTCCAGGCTGGAAAGACCAAGATAAAAAAAAACGAATAAATAAACTGTCTCTGTCTTTCCATCCGAGTTCCCGCTGTTGTGTACTTCCGCCAGCCCAGACATGACATCATAACGTCGCGCCCTGGCCTCCGAGGATCATAGAGATGACTGGAGACCATCTGGTCACCATAAATCTCTATGGCTAACTTCTGCCGGTGACCGAATCGTTCTCCGGCTCGCCAATGGCATGGGAGAGCCGGGAGAAGCACCGGAGGGAGGCGGGAGGGGGGGTTCTGCCGCCTGTAAGAATGATCAAGCGGCTGAACTGCCACTATGATTGTTCTTACGGTGCAAAAATAAACAATATCTGGATGATGCCTGTAACTGCACCCATCATTCAGATATCACCACTCAAAGTCCAGGACATCCCAAGACTTACTTTGGGCAGGAAGTCGTTAATGGTTAAACATGGTACCTTTAGGAAAGGACGAAGGAAAATCCATGGCAGCAGTCCTCAGAAAGTTTCCTGAAATCCCTCTACACAATCTGGCTTTCATATTCATATATATTTATCAGATCCAATTAAAAAAAAAAAGTAAAAAATTGCATTTTTTGTGGCATTTTACCCAATTTTGCTACAACCTTTTCCTTGTACAAAGTTCTGCCTGTTTGTAAAACTGCTCTGCAAATTTTTCTGCACATCAGGGAAACATGACCCATGATTTTTTTATTTAATTTTACAAATTCATGAAAAATTCTCACCTATTTTTTATTGCCTAATATTTTTACTAACCAAAAGCAGACCTAAATCTGAAGTGTGATGGGGCAAGAATTGTGATGTTCTGAGTTGTGAAAGTGAACAAAGTGGACTTTATCTGAGGTGTGAAGGTGAACAAAGTGGACTTTATCTGAGGTGTGAAGGTGAACAAAGTGGACTTTATCTGAGGTGTGAAGGTAAACAAAGTGGACTTTATCTGAGGTGTGAAGGTGAACAAAGTGGACTTTATTTGAGGTGTGAAGGTGAACAAAGTGGACTTTATCTGAGGTGTGAAGGTGAACAAAGTAGACTTTATCTGAGGTGTGAAGGTGAACAAAGTGGACTTATCTGAGGTGTGAAGGTGAACAAAGTGGACTTTATCTGAGGTGTGGAGGTGAACAAAGTGGACTTTATCTGAGGTGTGAAGGTGAACAAAGTGGACTTTATCTGAGGTGTGAATGTGAACAAAGTGGACTTTATCTGAGGTGTGGAGGTGAACAAAGTGGACTTTATCTGAGGTGTGGAGGTGAACAAAGTGGACTTTATCTGAGGTGTGAAGGTGAACAAAGTGGACTTTATGTGAGGTGTGGAGGTGAACAAAGTGGACTTTATGTGAGGTGTGGAGGTGAACAAAGTGGACTTTATCTGAGGTGTGGAGGTGAACATAGTGGACTTTATGTGAGGTGTGGAGGTGAACAAAGTGGACTTTATCTGAGGTGTGGAGGTGAACAAAGTGGACTTTATCTGAGGTGTGGAGGTGAACATAGTGGACCTATCTGTGGTGTGGAGGTGAACAAAGTGGACTTTATCTGAGGTGTGGAGGTGAACATAGTGGACCTATTTGTGGGGTGGAGGTGAACAAAGTGGACTTTATCTGAGGTGTGGAGGTGTAGGAATTGGGGCTGATCTTTAGTGTCAATATGCAGAAAGTGAGGTTGATTTGAGGTGTAAAGATGCAGAAATTCAGGTTGATCTGAGGTGGTAATATGAAGGAATTGGGGTGATCTCAGGCGTGAAGAGGAAGGAATTGGGGTGATCTGAGGTGCAAAGGTGCAGAAACTGGACTGATCAGAGGTGTGAAGGTGCAGGAATTGGGGTGCTATGTGGTGTGAAGGTGCAGGAATTGGGGTGCTATGTGGTGTGAAGGTGCAGGAATTGGGGTGCTATGTGGTGCGAAGGTGTAGGAATTGGGGTGCTATGTGGTGCGAAGGTGCAGGAATTGGGGTGCTATGTGGTGGGAAGGTGCAGGAATTGGGGTGCTATGTGGTGGGAAGGTGCAGGAATTGGGGTGCTATGTGGTGGGAAGGTGCAGAAATTGGGCTGATCTGAGATGTAAAGGTGCAGGATTGGAGTAATCTAAGGTGAAAAGATGCAGGTATTTAGGCTAATCTGAGGTATAAACATACAGGAAATGGGGTGATCCGAGGTGTGATGGTGCAGGAATTGGGGTGATCTAGGGTGAGAAGGTGCAGGAATTGGGGTGATCTAGGGTGAGAAGGTACAGGAAATTGCCTGATCGGAGGTGTGAAGGTGAAGAAATTGGGTTGATCTGAGGTGTAAAGGCGCAGGAATTGGAGCTGATCGGAGCTGTGAAGGTGAAGGAATTGGGGTCAGGAAAAAGATCAGCTGCACACCGACGTGGAGGAAAGTCCTTTATTGAAGCATCAAGTAATAACCCAATGAGACATGACACACCGCAAGTGCAAAAAGCCTAAAAGAGTGGACGCGTTTCACACACCTGTGTGCTTACTCATCACTGAAGGAATTGGGGTGATCTGGGGTTAGAAGGTGCAGGAATTGGGTTGATCTGAGGTGTAAAGATTTCGATAAGTCCCCGCCCGCAGACCCCGACAACCACCAGCAAGGGTTGTCGGGAAGAGGCCCTTGTTCTCATCAACATGGGGGGGGGGGGGTGCAGGGCCCCCCTGCCCAAAAGCACCCATACTCCCCATGTTGAGGGCATGGGGCCTGGTATGGTCCAGGGCGGTGGGGGGCGCTTGCTCATCCCCACCCCCTTTCCTGGCTTGCCGGTCTGCGTACTCAGATAACGATTTTTTTTTAAATTTGGCGTGGAGTTCCCCTTAAAATCCATACCAGACCAAAGGGCCTGGTATGCTCCTGGAGGGGGACCCCCATGCCGTTTTTTTTTTTTTAAATTTGGCGTGGAGTTCCCCTTCAAGCTCCCCAGAGCACAAGGTACCTGGCATTGTGGGGATCAAAGTCGGATCCCTGTTCACAGAAAACTTTGACCCTATGTAGGACCGTAAATCGCACAGAAAAGTAGGATCAAAGTCGGACCGTTTAAATGTCGCATAGTGTGAACCCAGCCTCACATTGAGTGCGGGAATGAAATGCTGCGAGTTCAGCTGAACTCGCACCATATTATTCCCGCATGTCAGTCCCGATTTCAGCGGCGATTTCACAGGCATCTGTGCGGGTTTCTGCACAGATGCCTATGGAAATCGCACCTGTATATCACGATAAGAACTACTTCTTGAAACCGATTAGGACGGTGCTATTGCTGCCGATTTGGCATGCGATTTGACATGTCAAATCGCATGCCAAATTGTGTCAGTGTGAACCAGGGCTCAAGGTGACAAGGGGAAGAAGGGCGTAATTAGGGCTGATTAGGGTCAACTAAAGGTTATTAAGGGGCTAAATAGAAGCATATTTTATAAAAAGTAACACTTTTACTTGTCAAGTCGCTTTAACATCATATGCATATGGAAACTCATCCCTTTGATCTGCAGATAAATGAAACAATGTGACTTTGTATTTCTCTATCTCCTGTCTGATCAATGTTTATAAACCATGTGAGTTTGTATCCCTCTATCTCATGTCTGATTGATATTTATAAACAATGTTACTTTGTATCTATCTCTCGTCTGATCGATGTTTATAAACACTGTTTCTTTGTATCTCTCTATCTCTCGTCTGATCGATGTTTATAAACAATGTTTCTTTGTATCTCTCTATCTCTCGTCTGATCGATGTTTATAAACACTGTTTCTTTGTATCTCTCTATCTCTCGTCTGATCGATGTTTATAAACAATGTTTCTTTGTATCTCTCTATCTCTCGTCTGATCGATGTTTATAAACAATGTTTCTTTGTATCTCTCTATCTCTCGTCTAATCGATGTTTATAAAGACTGTTTCTTTGTATCTCTCTATCTCTCGTCTGATCGATGTTTATAAACACTGTTTCTTTGTATTTCTCTATCTCTCGTCTGATCGATGTTTATAAACACTGTTTCTTTGTATCTCTCTATCTCTCGTCTGATCGATGTTTATAAACACTGTTTCTTTGTATCTCTCTATCTCTCGTCTGATCGATATTTATAAACAATGTTTCTTTGTATTTCTCAGGGCTGATACTAAGTATTTGCACGAGTATCGGTACATGCGCAAATGCTCCGATACCTGAAACTTATACTTTCAGGCTCGGTTCTTTCTGCTGTTAGCTGGATTCCCCCACTGACAGCTGAAATGTAAAAAAAAAATGACAACTACTGGTTGTTAACCACCTCAATACTGGGCAATTTCACCCCCTTTCTGCCCAGGCCATTTTTCAGCTTTCAGCGCTGTCACACTTTGAATGACAATTGCGTGGTCATGTGACATTACAAGCATGTGGCATTTTTATCATTTTCTTCACACAAAGAGAGCTTTCTTTTGTTGGTATTTAATCACTGTTGGATTTTTTATTTTTTACTAAAAAAAAAAAAAAGACTGAAAATTTAGAAAAAAAAAACCAGTTTTTCTAAGTTTCTGTCAGTAAGTTTTGTAAATAGGTAATTTTTCTCCATCACTGATATGTACTGATGAGGCTGCACTTATGGGCACTGATGAGGCGGCATTTATGGCCACTGATTAGGTGGCACTGATGAGGAGGCACTAATATGCCACACTTATGGGCACTGATAGGTGGCACTGATTTGTGGCACTGATGAAGACTGATGGGTGGCACTGGTGGGCACTGATAGGTAGCACTGATGAGTGGCACTGATGGGCATTGATGGGTGGCACTGATGGGTGGCACTGATGGGCATTGATGGGCAGCACTGATAGGCAGCACTGAAAGCCAGCACTGACTGGCATCACTAATGGGCACTGATTGCTGGCACTGGTGGGCACTGATTGCTGGCACTGGTGGTCACTGGTTGACACTGATTACTGGCACTGGTGGGCACTGATTGCTGGCACTGGTTGGCACTGATTGCTTGCACTGATTGCTGGCACTGGTGGTGCTTTAGCGTAATCAGGGCACTGATGATCAGTGCCCTGATTACATGTCTTGTTCTCCCCTGCGAGGAGATGCCGCTGATCGGCTCTCCTCACCACACACTCTGTCAGTGTGAGATGAGAGCTGATTACCGGCACTTCCTGCATTTACATGTGACCGGCTGTGATTTGACACAGTCGATCACATGGTTAAAGAGGCGCCATGCTGCGTGTCATATGACATCCACTCAGAATGAGAGGCGCACCGTCCCTCCGTCATTTGACGGTGGGCGGGCGGCAACTAGTTAAGGAGGCGTGGCCGCGCCACACTTAACAACGATGACTCATTCAGCTATCAGTGGGGTTTCCCTGTTGCCAGCTGAAGTGTAAACAAAGTCCTGGCAATTGGAGCTGTCAAAAAATAAAAATAAAAAGCCACAACATTGCTCAGCCGCTGAAACAGAAAGATAGCAAGAAACATTGTGTCATTTTGTATCTTTCCGTCTATTCATCTACAGATCAAAGGGATGTACTGGGATCTGCAAATGAAGTCAGTTTTTTTTTATTAAATCTCACTCTGTTAACCCCTTATTATCCTTTAATTTACTCTAATCGGCCTTAATTAACTCCTTATTCTCCTCCATTTAATTATTCTTTTCCTGCTGATTTTTTTGTTGTTCACTTAAACATGAATGATTTATTTTTTTTTTTTTTGTGTTTGCTTTGTTCGTTAATATTTTTATACCTTTAACATATATTTACATGTTTCACATTGAAAAAAGCACAAAAAAAAAAAAGATTTCATTTGTAAATAACTTTTCAATGCTCTGTACCATTGCTCACAGCTGAAGTATAAACAAAACAGTTGCAGTAGGTATCGTAACTGGTATCTGCGAGTCCTAAAAAAAACGCATTGGTACTCGTAAAAAAAATGGCATTGGTGCATCCCTAATTTTTCTATCTCCTGTCTGAACAATGCTTATAAACAACGTTACTTTATACCTCTCTGTCTCCTGTCTGATCAGTGTTTATAAACAATGTTACTTTGTATCTCTCTATTTCCGGTCTGAACAATGTTTATAAACACTGTGTCAGGTCAGTTTTTTTGATAGCAGCAATTTCTACAGAAAACACTGTAAGGGCCTGTGCTGACGGGGTTTTTTGTAAAGGGGGTTTGCATTCCCATACAAGTCTATGGGAGTACAAAAACATGACCAATGCAGGCTGGAAGGAGCTCAACTCCACCTCAGAAGAAGGTCAAAAGTAGGTCAGAATAAGGTCAACTGCATATCAGAAGGTCAACTGCAGGTCAGAATGTGGTCAATTGCATGTCAGAAGGAGGTCAACTGCATGTCAGAAGAAGGTCAACGGCACATCAGAAGAAGGTCAAAAGTAGGTCAGAAGAAGGTCAACGGCACATCAGAAGAAGGTCAAAAGTAGGTCAGAAGAATGTCAACTGCACATCAGAAGTAGGTGAGAAAAGGTCAATTGCATATCAGAAGGTCAACTGCAGGTCAGAATGCGGTCAATTGCATGTCTGAAGGAGGTCAACTGCACATCAAAAGGTCAACTGCAGGTCAGAATGTGGTCAATTGCATGTCAGAAGGAGGTCAACGGCACATGAGAAGAAGGTCAAAAGTAGGTCAGAAGAAGGTCAACTGCACATCAGAAGAACAAAAGTAGGTCAGAAGAAGATCAAAAGAAGGTCAGAAGAAGGTCAACTGCATATCAGAAGGTCAACTGCAGGTCAGAATGTGGTCAATTGCATGTCAGAAGGAGGTCAACTGCATGTCAGAAGGAGGTCAACGGCACATCAGAAGAAGGTCAAAAGTAGGTCAGAAGAAGGTCAACTGCACATCAGAAGGTCAACTGCAGGTCAGAATGTAGTCAATTTCATGTCAGAAGGAGGTCAATTGCACATCAGAAGGTCAACTGCAGGTCAGAATGTGGTCAATTGCATGTCAGAAGGTCAACTGTATGTCGGAAGAAGGTCAACTGCACATCAGAAGAAGATCAACTGCATGTCAGAAGGAACTCGACTGCTGATCAGAAGACTGTCACCTACAGGTCAAAAGGAAGTCAACTGCTGGTCAGCAGAAGGTCAAATGCAGGTCAGAAGAATGTCTATTGCACATCAAAAGGAGGTCAACTGCAGGTCAAAAGGTTGTCAACTGCAAGTTAAAAGCAGGTCAACTGCAAGTTAAAAACAGGTCAACTGCAGATCAGAAGGAGGTCAACTGCAGATCAGAAGGAGGTCAACTGCAGATCAGATGGAGGTCAACTGCATGTCAAATATGCACGTCAATTAATTCTGAATGATCTCGGAAGCACCTCAAACTGATGTCAAATTGATGACATGGACATAAACCAAGTCCACTCATTTTTCTCTAATTCCAAATCGAAGGGCTCATTTAGACGTGTGGTTTGAGGGGGCGTGAAAACGTGCAGTTGAGATGGTGGGCAGTAAACAAATGAAGAAAGCACAAGGTATGCCTTAGTCTGCCCATTTTGCATTACTTTGTGCCCAATCATACAAAGATTCAACAAATTTATGTGATGATTGCAAGCAACCAATATCAGACTGATTTTTTTTTACGAGAACTAAAAAAACATTCTTGCCAGATTGTCCCTAAAAAGTCATGTTGCCAGTGTGAATGCTTGGACAGAGTGGTGGGCAGGGACAAGCACCTGTAGTGCATTTGAAACAGCAAAAGACCTCCAGAAAAAAGAAACAGAAACAAATATCACTTGAGTTTATATTCATTTTTTTTTTTTACATTTTATTCCTTTGCTTGAATCTTTATATTAAACACTACAGACAGACTCGGGGTTATAAAATAAATTATCCTGGAATTGTAGCTCCAGAGAACTTAGAAAGCCCCATGAAAGGCTAGACATTGTATGGATCCTCATACAGAAGGGAGTTTGCTGCTGACATTGTGTCCTGCAGACCAAGTCTGAGGGTTCAGTTTGACTTTCTTCTGATGGCCGGCTGGATCCCAGTTGGACTGTTTTGGGAAAGCCGCAGGTGTCTTGCTGGTGAGTGCAAAAAGGGAACGTTAGAGTTTTATAATGTGTGAACACTTTATACTTTATGTGGCTTTAGGTCATATGGTCTGTAAAACCCATGGGTTTAGGTCATACGGTCCTTCTACCACGGTTCTTCTACGCTTATGGCATGTGGCTTTATAAATTAGGCACTGTTTTGGTTTGTGCACTGATTGCAGTTATTAGATTGTGCCTTAGGTGTCTGCAAACCTTCCTTTATGGGTAGGGCAGAGATGGACACACAAAATGGAGAACATGACAAGCTCCAGCACTGTTGCACTTACAAAAACGTAGTGACCTATCACTCCATGAAGTATAACATGGAAGCAAGTAATAGTACCGCTAGCTAGGCACTTGCCCTAGAGCAGGGGTGTCAAACTCAATTTCAGTGCAGGCTGCATCAGCATTATGGTTGCCCTCAAAGTGCCGGTTGTGTCAGCAAGACTATATACTAGAGTTGAGCGAACCCGAACTGTAAAGTGTCCGTGTCCCGAACCTGAACCCGAACGCTTGAGAAAAAGTCCGGGTTCGGGTTCTGGTATTTTATCACGCATGTTGAATAGCTGCAGGGCAGCCAATCAACAAGCGTTTCACTAGTTTTCCCTAGAAGCTATCACAGCCATGCCTACTAATGGCATGGCTGTGATTGGCCAGTACATCATGTGACCCAGCCTCTATATGAGGCTGGAGTCACAGTGCTGCATGTCACATGCTCTCAGGTTAGTGTAGGGAGAGGATGCTGCCAGCGCTGTGAGGGACAGATTGTGAGGGACAGATTGCAGATCTAATAACATCTCATCCTGCATTACAGAATGATCTGCTTACAGAACGATCTGATACTGGACTAGATAGAGATGACTACTGCTTTGAGAGACAGATTGCAGATCTAATAACATCTCCCATTTTTCTTCCTTTTGCAGTCCTCCAGGACTTTTTTACAGCCATTTTTGTGCTGAAAAGTTCTGGTCCCCATTGACTTCAATGGGGTCCGGGGTCAAGTTCGGGTACCGAACCCGAATGTTTCCGCGAAGTTAGGCCGAACCCGAACATCCAGGTGTTCGCTCAACTCTACTATATAGATTTATTCAGGGCTTTTTTTCCACAAAAATATGTGCAGGAACTCAATCCCCCTGCTGCTGAACCGCATTGAATGGTGGGTGCGGCCAAATTGCACTAACAGTAGGAGGATCTTAAAGGGGCAATATATACCAGGAGCACATTTTGAGCAGCACTCAGGGATGCGCTATGTACAGATTGCAGTTTCAGGGGTGCCCTATGCACAGAGTGCAGAGTTCAGGGGTGCGCTGCATACACAGTTCAGAGGTGCGCTGTGTACAGTGTGCAGGGTTGAGGAGAGCGCTACACACAGAGTGCAGGGTTTAGGGGTGTGCTATGCACAATCTGCAGGATTTAGCTCTATTTCACAGGATGTCCACATATCACTTCCATCCCTCCTTAGCTCTGACCTCTGCACGGCTCTCTACCATCCCCCACCTCTGCAAACATCTCCTTCCACAGGCCTCACCCCCCTCCCCTTCAAAAAGCTTCCTCTCCTCTCACCTACCTGGCAGGGCTCTAGTACCTCCCAGCAGGCTGCACCTCTCTCTCTCATCTGTAGGGAGATCATTGGTCACAGTGCAGCTTACCATGTGATGCCCCATCCCACATCGTGCCTTCATTTCCCTTGTCCCCACCATGAGTGCAGGGTAGGCAGAGATCTGTGAGAGTCACCGAGAGGACAGCTGTCCTTGCAAACACAGAAGGCTTTTGTGTTTACAAGTGACAGTGGTGAGCGGAGGGTGAGACTTGTTCTGCCACGTCCCAGCTGAAAAAAAGCCATGAGTGCGATGGCCACATGAAATGGCCGGATTTGACCCGTGGGCCTTGTGTTTGACACACATTCCTTAGAGCAGCGATGGTGAACCTTGGCACCCAAGATGTTTTGGAACAACATTTCCCATGATGCTCATGCACTCTGCAGTGTAGTTGGGCATCATGTGAAATGTAGTTTCAAAACATCCGGGGTGCCAAGGTTGGCCATCACTGCTTTATAGCATCTAAAAAATTCACTAAAGCATTTTTTGCGCAATAAGGTGAAATGTGTTTTCTTGCTCATTGCGCACTCCCAGCACACTGACCAAGCTATCATCAATAGAGTTGAGCGAACCCGAACTGTAAAGTTCGGGTCCGTACCGAACTTTGGGGTGTCCATGACCCAGACCCGAACCCAGACATTTGAAAAAAAGTTCGGGTTCGGGTTCTGAGTTCGGGTATTTGATCCCGCCTGTTGAATAGCTGCAGGGCAGCCAATCAACAAGCGTTTCACTAGTTTGCCCTTAGAAGCCATCACAGCCATGCCTACTAATGGCATGGCTGTGATTGACCAGTGCATCATGTGACCCAGTCTCTTTATAAGCTGGAGTCACAGTGCTGCATGTCACATGCTCTCTGGGTAGTGTAGGGAGAGGATGCTGCCGGAGCTGTGAGGGACAGATTGCAGATATAATAACATCTCATCCTGCATTACAGAATGATCTGATTCTGGACTAGGTATAGATTACTACTACTGCTTTGAGGGACAGATTGCAGATCTCATCCTGCATTACAGAACGATCTGATTGTGGACTAGGTAGAGTTTACTACTACTGCTTTAAGGGACAGATTGCAGATCTAGTAATATCTCATCCTGCATTACAGAACAATCTGACTGGACTAGGTAGAGTCTACTGCTTAGAGGGACAGATTATTGTTCTAAAATCAATGCCTACTCCTATAGGGTCAGGTTCCTGCTGTTGCTGTAAGGGACAGATTATTGTTCTATAATGATTTTAAGTTATTTTCCCTATCCCCATTTTTTTGTAGGGCACTTGTCCTACTCTTACCCCCATTTTACTTCCTTTTGCAGTCCTCTAGCACTTGCCAGGACTTTTTTACAGCCATTTTTGTGCCGAAAAGTTCGGGTCCCCATTGACTTCAATGGGGTTCGGGGTCAAGTTCGGGTCAAGTTCGGTACCGAACCCAAACTTTTTCGCGAAGTTCAGCCGGACCTGCCGAACCCGAATATCCAGGTGTTCGCTCAACTCTAATCACCAACAGTTCCCGCTCAAGGCTTCTAATTCGGGGGGTGGGGGGGGGGGCAGCAGGATGGCATCTGATCATCTGACCACCACTGCCATTATGGTCATTATTGAGACACTAAATGCAGCATTAAAACACGTATTGTGTAATAAAAACCAAAGGCAACTCACATAAAGTAAGTTTGTGAAGAAATGTAGAGCATAACAAATCAGAACATCCAGGGAACCCTGTTGCAGAGACATCCAGTCTAGGGATGGTGCAGCACTGCCGCAGCCTGGGTCAGACACCGGGGGATCTCCTCAGGGCATAGCTACCCATGTCAAGGTATTCCTGCCTCTTTATCAAGCCTGTGGCTTGACAAAGAGACAGGAATGCCTAGAAGTGGATTTTACATCATTCATTGGGTTCCTGTGGAGTCTCCTCCCCATCAGGAAGTGCTCTAAGCTCCCTATGCATACCCAGACGGCTGTACAATCCCTGCACTGGATGCCTCTGCTACAGGGTTCCTTGGATGTTCTGATTTCAAATGCCCTGCATGCCTTCAAAAACATACTTCATGTGAGTTTCTACTTTGTTTTTAATCATACAATAAATATTTTAATGCTGTATTTAGATTGCACCCTCCACTGGGTGTGTTTTTTGTCTTCATTCAGAGATTTCTTCCATCCCTCTGGAGGAGTTGCATCTTATGAAAGGAGACTTACTGGAGTCAAACCCTTACCTACCCGGTAAAGACTGGTTTATTGGTTATGCATCCAAGTGTTTTTTCTCTGCTATAAGGAGGTTAACCATACACTACTTACGCCATGAAGGCATTTCTTTTTTATGGTTTTTCAGGCACTACCTTTTATAGGGTGACAGCGTTTTGTCTCTTTTTTCCAATTCAGCATCTGCATTGTCACCCTGTCATAGGTAACAACACACATTCCACAGTCATCGTCCACTATTGTCATCTTCAGGAAGCCTGCCTTGAGAATTGGCAGGCAGCTATCACTGAAGTGCATGTACAAGAAAAACTCACTCCTTCATTTGCTGCTAACAGAATCCAGAGAACTTCTCAGATGTGGGTTGGATGTATCTGATTCAAAAAGCTCTGTGTATGAGATAGACAGCCAGCTGTGGGTGTGTTTCAGGATTTTCTTGCAAAACATAGAGGAAAGCAGAAGTTACCCTGGTAGGTCTAATGCAAAACTGGATGGAGATGGATGGAAAACTGAAGCCCTGGGAGGTGGAAACAAATAGGTCCTTGTGATGCAATTTATGGCAATTTTATGAACTTTGGGGTGCAGTTAGTTTTGCATTACAACACAGTACAAGGCACACGAACAGTACATTACTATGCATCATGTTTACATGTTATAACCTATATCAGTGGTCTCCAAACTGCGGCCCTTTGCTTGCTTTTATCCAATGATTGGACACAATTGCTTCCAATGACACCAATGATGGGGCACAGTTTCTCCCAATGATACCAATGATTGGACATAATTCCTTCCAATGACACCAGCAATGGGACACAATTCCACCAAATGACACCAATGATGGGACACAGTTTCTCCCAATGACACCAACGAAGGGGTGCAATTCCTTTCACTAACACTGACACCAAAGATGGGGTATTGTTTTTTCCCATAGACGTCAGAGGCCACAGTTCAGCCCTCCTAAAGCCTGAAGGACAGTAAACTGGCACTTTGTTCAGAAAGTTTGGAGGCCACTGACCTACATTATGGTGTGAAGGAGGGTAAAACAATTTGGAAAAAACATTTCTCAAATTATGCTACCCTAGGGGAAGTCTTTTCTCCAGCTCCTCCCCCCATTAAAAAGAATGGATGTTTCCTAGTTCCATCTTTACGCTACCTTGGGGGAAATCCTTTCTCTAGCCCCTTTCTCCTACTGAAAGTAATGGATGATTCTTGGTTTGATCTTTATAAATTATGCTCCCTTGTGCGTCCCTCAGTTGAAAGTAATTGATGATATCTGATTCTGTCTTTGTGAATTATGACATCTTGTGAGAAATCCTTTCTCCAGCCCCTCCACCATTAAAATGAATATATGATACCTGGCTGGATCTTCATAAATTATGTTACCTTTGGTTAAGTCCCTTCTACAGCTCTTCCCTCAGTTGAAAGCAGTGGCTGCTGGTGCTCCATTTTGGAGGGGGGGGGGGTGGCAAACAAATCACTCACCCCTCCCCCAGGGTCGGTTGGTCAGTTGATACCCCCACCCCCCGCCGCTTGCTCATCCGTCTACCCAATACCCCATCTGGGTCGCAGGCAGCTTCGGATCCTTCCTGTGTCTTCTCCTTCTCTGCGGCTGCCTGGTGGCCTCCACTGTGTCTCCTCCTTGGTGGCTTCCCGGTGGCTTACCCTGCATCCCCTGCTCCTCAACGGCCAATACCGTCACTTCTCCTCTTGGCCAATCAGGTCTCAGGACCTGTTTTCTGATTGGCTGGGAGGAGAATCAGAAAGACAATAGCGAATATTAATTTGTTATTGTTACACCAGTGGGTGGGCTGAGCCCACCCTTTTTGAAGCCAATTAGAGCCTCTGGCTCTAATCACGTGCTTTGAAAAAAAAAAACCCCATTGGAATCCATGTGTCCAGCACCCTGCATGTAGATTAGGGTCCAGAAGCAGGGATTAGGGGGGCGGCGCTGGTTGAAAGCAATGGACACTTCCTACTTTGATCTTTATGAATTATGCTCCCTTTGGGGAAGTCCTTTCTTCACCACCCCCCCCCCCCCCCATTGAAAGTAATCAATGATTCCTGGTTCTATCTTTATGGATTATGCAATCTTGGGTAAAGTCCTATCCCCAATCCCTCTTCCAGAAAGTAACGGATGATTCCTGTGTTATTTTTATGAATGTTTCTCCCTTGGGGGAAGTCCTATCTCCAGTCTTTCCCTCAAATAAAATTAACAGATGATTACTGCTTTGATCTTGATTGAATTATGCTTACTTAGGGAAGTCCTTTCTCTATCCCCTCCAGTGCCAGATTGCAGAATAGGCAGTGTAGACACCGGCCTATGGGCCCCGTGCCGTTGATATTAAAAGAAAATGACAATGAAGCTTGACCAAAACTTGACCCCGAACCTAATTGAAGTCAATGGTGACCCGAACTTTTGGGCACAAAAATGGCTCTAAAAAAGTCCTTGAAAGGGCTAGAAGGCTGCAAAAGGAAGCAAAATGTGGGTAAGAGTAGGACAAGTGCCCTGCAAACAAATGTGGATAGGGAAATAACTTAAAATCACATAAAAAAGAAAAAAAATGGAGGAGGAGGTGGATGTGGAGTAGGAGGTTGAGGAGGCGGTGACCGTGGCGGTGTAGGTGGTGGTAGTGGCGGTGGAAGAGAAGGAGGAGGTAGCCAACACTGTTTTTTGTTTGGTTGGTTTTTTTTCTAATTGGGGTAGCCCCCAAAATATTGAGACATATTTCTTAAAGAAAGGATATGTTCACTTAAGTATACCAATGGCTGTGTGAGGCCGGTATAAATGTCTATTCTGCACAAGGTACAGACAAGTCTTGTGGGATCCATGCCTGGTTCATTTTAATAAAGGTTAGCTTGTCCACATTGGCTGCGAACAGGCGGCTGCGATTGTCTGTGATAACGCCCCCTGCCATGCTAAACACAAGTTCAGACAATACACTGGCTGCAGGGTAGGCCAGCACCTCCAAGGCATAAAGGGCAAGCTCAGGCCATGTGCCCAATTTGGAGACCCAGAAGTTGAATGGGGCAGACCCATCAGTCAGTACGTGTAGGCGTGTGCACACATACTGTTCCACCATGTTGCTGGAATGCTGCCTCCTGCTAAGATGTTGCCTATCATCTGGTGGTGCTGTTTGTTGTGGCGTGCTGCTGACAAAGCTTTTCCACATTTCGGCCATGCTAACCCTGCCTTCTGAGGTGCTGGCGGTGCCACAGCTGCGTTGGCGACCTCTTCCTCCTGCTCTGCCTTCGCCTTGTGCTTCCACTGAGCCCCCAAATAAGGGACGTGGTCGTGGTGCTGCTGGTGTTGGTGGTGCTGGTGAAGCTCCCGTTGCAAGGAGAGGATGTGGTCGATCTGTGCCAGCTACACGCACAAGTGAAACACCTTCCTCAGGTGCGAGTAGCCGACAGAACCTTCAACGTTATATGGTAGACCCGTACAGGCGATAGTAGATTGGGTGGCAGACAATTCCTCCAGTTCCTTCACATTGTCTCCCACCCGGTCCCTTGCTGAAAGCTCAGAGTTGGCACCTGAACCTCATGGCCATCTGTCTTTCACCTCAGCCCCTTGTAAATCAGCCAAGCAGTCTGAGCCCCAAGTCATGCAGCAGTCTCTTATGCTTTTTGATGACTCTGCTGGTGTGCATTCCATGGGCCATCCACATAGCGCTGCCCCAGAAGTGGAAGACATTGAGTGCACTGATGCCCAACCACTTCTGTTTCAGGATGAGGACATGGAAAAACCACCGCAGCACGTCTCTGATGATGACGAAACTGCTGCGGGTTTCTACAGTGTGCAGACTGACAAGGTACAGACAAGTCTTGTGGGATCCATGCCTGGTTCCTTTTAATGAAGGTTAGCTTGTCCACGTTGGCTGCGGACAGGCGGCTGCGCTAGATTTTACAACGCTAATCTCTCCCTCACACCAGCAGCAGGATCCTCTCCCTACACCAGTATGAGATGATTTTATAACCAGCAGCAGGAACCTCTCCCTATACTAGTATGAGATGATTTTATAACGCTAATCTATCCCTCACACCAGCGGCAGGAACCTCTCCCTATACCAGCATGAGATGATTTTATGACGTTAATCTATTCTTCACACCAGCAGCAGGAACCTCTCCCTATACCAGTATGAGATGATTTTATGACGCTAATCTATCCCTCACACCAGCGGCAGGAACCTCTCCCTATACTAGTATGAGATGATTTTATTACGCTAATCTATCCCTCACACCAGCGGCAGGAACCTCTCCCTATACCAGTATGAGATGATTTTATTACGCTAATCTATTCCTCACACCAGCGGCAGGAACCTCTCCCTATACCAGTATGAGATGATTTTATAACGCTAATTTGTCCCTCACAGCGGCGGCAGCATCCTCTCCCTACACTAGTCTGAGAGCATGTGACATGTAGCGCTATGTGACTCCAGCCTCATATAGAGGCTGGGTCACATGATGCACTGGCCAATCACAGCCATGCCATTAATAGGCATGGCTGTGATGGCTTCTAAGGGCAAACGAGTGAAGCACTTTTTGATTGGCTTCCCTGCAGCTATTCAAAAGGCGCGAAAAAATACCCCAACCCCGAACCCGGACTTTTTCTCAAATGCCTGGGTTCGGGACACGGACACCCTAAAATCCGGTACGAACCCGAACTTTATAGTTCGGGTTCGCTCAACTCTACTCCACAGAGTTTAATCTGGAACTCATTCCCTCTCCCCATTAAAAGTAATGGATGATTCCTGCTTTGATGCCTCATTGGGGGGGGGGGGGGGGGTCTTCACACCTCCCTCTATTGAAAGTGATGATTCCTTGTTTGACCTTTATAAATTATGCTACCGTTGCGGAAGCTTTTTCTTCAGGCCCTCCCTCCATTGAAAGTAATGGACCATTCTGCGTCTAATCTTTATATATAATGCTACCATAAGAGAAGTGCTTCGTCCAGCCCCTCCCTGCAATAAAGGTAACAGATGATTCCTGGTTTGATCTTTATAAATGATGCTTCCTTTGGGGAAGTGTAATGAAAGTTACCTCCCTCCCGGACTTCTTTTTCGAAGGCGTTGCCATCGTATTAAATATTTCCAGTTTGTTCCTTAGTAGTGAAAG
>BLSH010341351.1:72513-86855 GCA_018402905.1 Glandirana rugosa | reverse complement strand
CCTTCTTTCTTTCTTTTTTTTTCTCTTTCTCTCTCTTTCTTTTTTCCCCTTCTTTCTTTTTTTTTCTCTTTCTCTTTCTGTCTTTCTCTCTTTCTTTTTTCCCTTTCTTTCTTTCTTTCTTTCTTTCTTTATTTCTTTCTTTCTTTTTTCCCTTTCTTTCTTTCTTTCTTTCTTTCTTTCTTTCTTTCTCTTTCCTTGTTGCTCTCTTTTTCCTTCCTCTTTCTTTCTTTCTTTCTCTCTCTCTCTCTTTATTTTTCCCCCTTCTTTCTTTCTTTTTTTTTCTCTTTCTCTCTCTTTCTTTTTTCCCCTTCTTTCTTTTTTTTTTTCTCTTTCTCTTTCTTTCTTTCTTTCATTCTCTCTTTCTTTTTTCCCTTTCTTTCTTTCTTTCTTTCTTTCTTTCTCTTTCTTTATCTTTCCTTCTTTCTCTCTTTTTCCTTCCTTCTTTCTTTGTTTCCTTCTTTCTTTATCTCTCTCTCTTTCTTTTTCCCTCTTCTTTCTTTTCTTTTTTTTTCTCTTTCTCTTTCTTTCTCTCTTTCTTTTTTCCCTTTCTTTCTTTCTTTATCTTTCCTTCTTGCTCTCTTTTTCCTTCCTTCTTTCTTTGTTTCCTTCTTTTTTTCTCTCTCTCTCTCTTTCTTTTTTCCCCTTCTTTCTTTTTTTTTTTCTCTTTCTCTTTCTTTCTTTCTTTCATTCTCTCTTTCTTTTTTCCCTTTCTTTCTTTCTTTCTTTCTTTCTCTTTCTTTATCTTTCCTTCTTTCTCTCTTTTTCCTTCCTTCTTTCTTTGTTTCCTTCTTTCTTTATCTCTCTCTCTTTCTTTTTCCCTCTTCTTTCTTTCTTTTTTTTTCTCTTTCTCTTTCTTTCTCTCTTTCTTTTTTCCCTTTCTTTCTTTCTTTATCTTTCCTTCTTGCTCTCTTTTTCCTTCCTTCTTTCTTTGTTTCCTTCCTTTTTTTTCTCTCTTTCTTTTTTCTCCCTTCTTTTTTTTTTCTCTTTCTCTTTCTTTCTTTCTTTCCTTCCTTCTCTTTCTTTCTTTCTTTCCTTCCTTCTTTCTTTTTTCCTTCTTGTTTTCTCTTTTTTTTTATTTTTTTATTTCTTTCATTCCTTCTTTCTTTTTTCTTTCTTTCTCTTTCTTTTTTTTTTTCTCCTTCTTTCTCTCTCTTTCTTTCTTTCTCTTGTACTTTGTCTCCCCCCCCCCCTTTCTTTCTTTCTTTCTTTCTCCCTTTCTCTCTTTTTTGCCCTCCTTTCTTTCCTTTTTTTCTGTTTCCTACTTTCTTTCTCTCTTTCTTTTTTCATTTCATTTTTTCCTTTTCTCTCTTTCTTTCTTTCCTTTCTTCTTTCTTTTTTTCCCTACTTTCTCTCTCTTTCCTTTTTTTCTCTTTCTTCTTTCTTTCTCTTTTTCTTTCTTTTTTCCTTGAAGCATGGACTATCTTGGAACACAGGAAGCATACATAGTTAGAGAAAACAATTCAGTTTATTCAAATACAAAACTACAATAAAAACATACATAGTAGTGTTAACCAAAGAACACAAAAACACAAAAGAAAATGATATATATGTTACAGCCCCTAAGAAAAAGGGGGGGGGGTTCAAGATCAGTGACGTCTCCAGCTTTCATATTTGGGGGGGGCACATGGGGGGACAGGAGCCAACTATAAAAAATATATATATATATATATATATATATATATATATACACACACATTCATACATATACCACGACATGACCTACCAGATTCCTACACTGACCACTACACTAACCTACCTGATTCCAAAATTGAAGGACTACAAGTCCCAGCATGATGCCCTTAGATATAAGGGTGTAACCCCTTAGATCTCAGGGCTTCATGCTGGGAACTGTAGTCCTTAATTAGGAGGCTGGGATCAGGGGGACTGAGGACGGAGTCTCCAGGAGTATTGGGACCAAGTCACAGACGGCGCCGTCCTTGATAAGGGGGTGGCGCCACGGCAGCTGAGCCAACTCAAAGATTTGGTCCCAGCCAGGAGCTTTGGGCGCAGAGGAGGAAGTTAAATCCTCCTCCGCTTTCAACACTGCACATTGAGTGGGAGTCGCGGCACGGACATGACGTCACTGGTTGCTAGACGCCAGTCGGTTCTAGCAACCAGTGACCAGGACCAGCAGAGACAGACGCTGGAGCCGGCATTACAGCGGCTCAGTCCATATTGTCCTGGTCCCCTGCATAATTCCAGACTGGTGACCTGGTCATTTTAATTGGGGGGGCACATGGGGGGGCCCAGAACAATGTTGGGGGGTCATGGCCCCCTCTGGCCCCCCCCCTACTGACGCCACTATTCAAGATCAACCAAACGTTTGTGACTTCTACTGTGACTGGAAGGCTAATCAGGGTTATTGGATTCCTTTCTCACTCTACCGGTTTCGCGTACCAAGCCGCTTCTTCCGGAGTATAGAAAAAAGAGAGATCTGGGAATAATTGAAGTACAATAAATCGTCTTAGTACAAAATAATGAGATATAGATATTTCAAAGACTGTGAATGGATCGAATTCATATGTATGCTTACCCCATTGGATCCATGGATCAACCAATGGATCCATCGGTTGATCTTGAACAACCCCCCCCTTTTTTTTCTTAGGGGCTGTAACATATATATCATTTTCTTTTGTGTTATTGTGTTCTTTGGTTAACACCACTATGTATGTTTTTATTGTAGTTTTGTATTTGAATAAACTGAATTGTTTTTCAGGCGGTCCCCGGGTTACAAACATAATAGGGACTGTAGGTTTGTTCTTAAGTCGAATTTGTTTGTAAGTGGGAACAGGTACATTTTTTAAGTGTAGCTCCAGCCAAAAAAAAATATTTTTAAGCTTTTTGGATAGCGTAGGGAAGGGTTAACACCCCTGTAATGTTTGTTTTGCTGTCTCTGTTTCTGTTCAGAAGATTTCACCTCAATTCCTGTCTCAATGATAATTGGATTTTGAAAATTTTGAGTTGTTGGGGAAACAAATCTTGGTGATAAAGCATCAGTGGAGACTCCTTTTTCCCATAATAACTCTTACAGGAGTGAATTTCCCTTCCTAGGGGGAGATTTCCTCTCACTTCCTGTTGTCTCCCTCCGTTTGTAAGTAGGGGTCATTCGTAAGTTGGATGCTTGTAACTAGGGGACCGCCTGTATCTAATTATGTATGCTTCCTGAGTGCCGAGATAGTCCATGCTTCAAGTTTCTTGATTGAGACCACCTCTTTCAACATTAATTTGGATGATGGTACTCACCCTATGTTCTCCTTATATTTTTGAGGCTCTAAATTTCTCCGCTACCACTGTGAGAGGTGTCTGGCGGGCGCGATGTCCGCCGGGAACCCGGTGATTGTTCATAGAGAGGCAAGACGGGCAGTCTGTCAGTGGGGAAGAAGGAGATCTTGTGTTCTTGCAAAGCAGGAACACAGATCTCTTTCTTCCTCCAGTCAAACAATCCCCCACACAGTTAGCAAGCACCCCCTAGGCAAACATTTACCACTTTGATTGCCCCTGATGTTAACCCCTTCCCTGCCATTGTCATTTATACAGTGGCAGTGCATTTTTTTTTTAGCACTGATCACTGTATTAGTGTCACTGGTCCCCAAAAAAGTGTCACTTAATGTCAGATTTGTCCGCCGCAATGTTGCAGTCCCGCTAAAACTTTTACCCCTTTGATTGCCCCTGATGTTAACCCCTTCCCTGCCAGTGTCATTTATACAGTGACAGTGCATTTTTTTTAGCACTGATCACTGTATTAGTGTCACTGGTCCCCAAAAAAGTGTCCGATTTGTCCGCTGCAATGTCGAGGCCCGCTAAAAATCGCTGATTGCTGCCATTACTAGTAAAAGAATGTACAAAAAAATATAAGGTCCATAAATCTATCTCATAGTTTGTAGATGCGATAACTTTTGCGCAAACCAATCAATATACGCTTATCGGGATTTTTTTATACCAAAAATATGTATCAGAATATATATTGGCCTAAATTGATGAAGACATTAGATTTTTATTTACATTTTTTTATTGGATATTTTATACAGGGCCGTCTTTAATATTGATTGGACCCTGGGCAGACATTTTCTTGGGCTCTCCCAAATCAACTTATCAACTAATTGAGGGCTCAAGGGGCAGCTGCTTTGGGCCTCAAACCAATGACTGGGCCTGGGGCTGTTGCCCCTTTTGCCCTGTGTTAAAGACGGCTATGGAAGGGCAATCTTTAATATCGATTGGACTCTGGGCAAACATTTTCCCAAATACATATGTCAACTAATTACAAGCTAAAGGGGCAACTGCTTTGGGCCCCAAAATAATTACTGGGCCTGGGGCAGCTGCCCCTTTTTGCCCTGTGTTAAAGACGGCCCTGGTTTTATAGCAAAAAAGTAAAAAATATTGTTTTTTCTTTTCAAAATTGCAGTCCTTTTTTGTTTATAGAGCAAAAAATAAAAGCCGCAGAAAGCTCTATTTGTGAGTAAAAAGGACATCAATTTTATTTGGGTACAACGTTGCACAACCACGCAATTGTCAGTTAAAGTAACGCAGTGCCTAATCGCGAAAAATGGCCTGGTCAGGAAGGGTAAAACCTTCCAGGGCTGAAGAGGTTAAATCAGCGCCAGGATTGGTACTTGAAATGAAAAAAGTAAGGATTTAGTCAATCATTATAAATGGGCCCCTATAAGGTGCATGCTATACATGCTTGTCCAGACTGAACAATAGGTCACTATAATAATTTCCTGGAGAGAATTGCAGAGTCACACTAAGCCTGGCTTGCCACTCATGGAGTCCCATCCTGTCTTCTTTGTAACATATTTTAGGAATTGTGTACAGAATAGAACATCCCTTTCACCTCCATTAGTAGCAGAGAGCTACTGTATTATCTAGGTCACCTTATACAAGGGTCACACTTCTTTCTTCTATTATAAGCAGTATATTCAACGGCCATTATATTCTTTCTAACGCTTAAAGCAACCCCCTTTTGCATGGTCATCGGCAGAAATTTTTTCAGGGGGGGGCATCATTTTAAGGTCACCCATGCTATGCCGCTTTTTGATATCACATTATCACGGTCAGAGACTGCAGACATAGTACAGGAGACGGTCAGAGACTACAGACATGATACAGGAGATGGTCAGAGACTGCAGACATAGTACAGGAGACGGTCAGAGACTGCAGACATGGTACAGGAGACGGTCAGAGACTGCAGACATGGTACAGGAGACGGTCAGAGACTGCAGACATAGCACAGGAGATGGTCAGAGACTGCAGACATAGTACAGGAGATGGTCAGAGACTGCAGACATAGTACAGGAGATGGTCAAAGACTGCGGACATGCTACAAGAGACGGTCAGAGACTGCAGACATTGTACAGGAGATGGTCAGAGACTGCAGACATACTACAGGAGACGGTCAAAGACTACAGACATAATACAGGAGATGGTCAAAGACTACAGACATAATACAGGAGATGGTCAGAGACTACAGACATAGTACAGGAGATGGTTAGAGACTGCAGACATAGTACAGGAGATAGTCTGAGACTGTGGACATGGCACACTAGATGATCAGAGACTTCATACATAGCCCAAGAGGATAAGGACCTAGTGGGCAACCCCAGATCCGATCCCTGATTCCGGGGGGGGGGGGCAATTGCCCCCCCTTGCCCCTACCTGCGGACACCCATGCCCATTTGCTATACAAAAGTAAGTGAAGCAAGCCAAAAAAGACAGTAAACCTTTTTTTTTCCTGCAGGCCCTGTAATGAGCTTTAATATTGGAATCCAAAAGTAGGGGATCGCTAATTGCAGGGTGGCAGCAGGTGCCAGGCTGCGGAATGGCAAACGCTTCTGCACCTGGCAGTTTAATGCCTCCTGCGCGATGATGCCAGTATAGTCCTGGCAGTGCAGAACAAACTATGGAGCCTGCTAGATATATACTACTGACCACCAATGCTCTGGTTACATTCCTTCCACTAATCACCAATGATGGGGTCATATTCCTCTCAATGACCACAAATGATGGGGCTGCAAGCCTTTCCTTGACCACCAATGCTAGGGCTACAGTCTCCACTGAATACCAATGATGAGTCCACACTGACCATCAGTAATTGGGCTAGATTCCAACCACTTGCCACCATTGATGGGACTACATTCCTCCCCCTGACCACCAATGATGAGACTACATTCCTTCCACTGACCACCAATGATGGGGCTACAGTTCTCACCTTGACCACCAATGATGGGGATACATTCCCCTCACTGACCACCAATGATGGGGCAACATTCCTCCCACTGACCATCAGTGATGGGGCTGCACTCCTTTCATTGACAATCAATGAAAGGGCTATATTCCTTCCACTGACCACCAATGATGAGTCTACATTTCTCCTACTGACCACCAATGATGGGGCTACATTCCCCTCATGGACTATCGATGATGGGTCTGCATTGCCACCACTGACTACCAGTGATGGGGCTACATTCCTTCCACTGACTATCAATGATGAGGCTTAATTCCTTCCACTGACCACTCATGATGAGTGTACATTCCTCTCACTGACCACCAATGATGAGGCTACATTCCCTACGTGGACCACCAATGATGGGGCTGCATTGCCACCACTGACTACAAGTGATGAGGCTACATTCCTTTCACTGACTATCAATGATGAAGCTAAATTTCTTCCACTGACCACTAATGATGGGGTCTACATTCCTCTCGTTGACCATCAATGATAAGGCTGCACTCCTTTCACTGTACACCAATGAAAGGGTTACATTCTTTCCACTGACCACCAACAATGAGGCTACATTCCTTCCACGGACCACCAATGATGAAGCTGCACTTCGTTCACTTACCACCAATGAATGAGCTACATTCCTTCCACTAACCACCAATGATGAGGTTATATTCCTTTCACTGACCAACAACAATGAGGCTACATTCCTTCCATTGACCACCAATGATGAGGCTGCACTTCTTTCACTTACCACCAATGAAAGAGCTACATTCCTTCCACTGACCATCAATGATGAGGTTACATTCCTTTCATTGACCACCAACAATGAGCCTACATTCCTTCCATTGACCACCAATGATTTCACTTTCACTTACCACCAATGAAAGGGCTACATTTCTTCCACTGACCCCCAATGATGGGGCTACATTGCTCTCGTTGGCCAGCAATGAGAGGCTACATTCCTTCCACTGACCACCAATGATAGGGGTTCATTTCTTTCACTGACCAATGATGGGCCTTTATTCCTCCCTTTACCACCAATGCTGGGGCTACATTCCTACTATGGCCCACAAATGATGTAGCTATATTCATACATGTAACCATGAATGATGGAGCTGCCTTTATACCTCTGACCATCAATGATGGGGCTACATTCCTCCAATTTATCACCGACGCCATAGCATGTATCACTCCTGTGATGTCAGGTCCTCTGGCACTGGAGCTTTTTTTTTGCCTCCAATGACCACTGGGTATCAGGTTAATTTTTACTCCCATTGACCACCTATGCCAGGGCATTTTATTTACCTCCAATGACCACAGCCTGGCCCCCCAACAGTCTGACAAACAGTGAACTGGCCCTTTGTTTAGAAAAGTTTGGGACCCGGTTTCAACTTTACTTGTTCTGGGTCAGCAACTCAGATGGGATTGAAACGAAATCCTCAAATTGAAAACCAGAATGCTAGCATTTTAGGGGTTCACCACTGGCAGCCTCCATATGTCTTTCATAACACGTTTAGAGGAATGCTCTCTAATGGGGGTATGGTAATAAAAACCTGGCAGGGGTTCTTTTTTTTCAGACATAGACTGGATACTTTAAAGAAATGATTGAAGGCTTAGTTTTGAGTGAGAAATAATATATATTCTTTTTTTGTTTTTTACCATTAGGTCAAAACAGAAGATCCGGCTAGAGAATCAAAGACTTTTGCCGCAAGGACTTTAAAACAATTCTACACTGTTTACAAGAACTTTTTACATGGAAAATATAGGACTGTTGTTATTTCCATTTGCAGCAATGTTAAGCTCAGATGATGGGCTACATGGACAAACAGCCGCATGGTCTCTCACCATTACTCCACTCCACGCCGCCAGGACAAACAAGGACTCTATGGACATGACTTGTGTTTTTTTAGTGTTTGATTATTCACAGCTGAAAAAAAGGTTTAAAAAAAAGGGTATGAAGATAGTTTATATTTGATATTAAGTTAAGAACGTAAATATTTCTATATATTTATCTTTTCTGGGTCAAATAAATATATTTTTCTCGTGCCTCGGTGGTGTATTTCAAAGTGCAAAAATGGCAAATGCTTGGAGAATGGTGGGTTCATTTTTAGGAATGAGAACAAGTGGTGTCTCCAACTCCAAAATGTTTTAAGGAAAATCTAGAAATTTTATTTGTTCCTAAGCCGTACCCATAAAAAATCCTCTTATTGTTTAGAATTCTTCCTGAAAAACAAAAGTGCTCTTTCTGTACCTAAGCACTTCTGTTCTGATATTGCATATCGTCAGTGTGAGGGCATCTAAGGTGCTGCTTCTTCTGACTGCTGGTCTTAGGAGATTTGGAGTGAGATTTGGTGATGTCACCGCTGTACTGCTCAATGTTCTTGCTGGAGAGGAAGCCATATCTGAGGACCTACAATGCAAGGAACCCCCTGCTTCTGTTACATCCATTCCCTGGATCTGTGCTACCTCCACCTCACCTACTGCTTCTTCATCATTACTCCACCAGTTTGCAATTCACTAGTCGTCAGCTCGCCAGTTATCAAGGGAGCAGCTCTGTCATAAGGAAGAAAAGCCCTGCATTTACCATGATGGCCACCTCTAAACGGAGACACACTGCAGAGCAAAACATGCTTCCTCCATCCTCTACTATAGTTTCTTCATCATTATTCCACCAGTTATCAATTCACCGTTCACCAAGTCACCAGTCAACAAGGGGGTAGCTCTGAAATGTGCCATTACCAAGGTGGCCACCTCTAGCAGCAGAACAAAGAATGCTTACTCCAACCTCTCCTATGGTTGCTTCATCATTACTTCACCAGTTATCAATTCATCATTCATCAAGTCCCCAGTCATCAAGGGGGTAGATCTGACATGAGGAAGCAAAGGCCTGCCTTTACCAAGATGGCCACCTCTAAACGGAGACACACTGCAGAACAAAACATGCTTCCTCCATTCTCTACTATGGTTTCCTCATCATTACTTCACCAGTTATGAATTCACAAGTCATCAGATCATCAGTCATCAAGGGGGTAGATCTGACATGAGGAAGCAAAGCCCCGCCTTTACCAAGATGGCCACCTCTAAACTGAGACACACTGCAGAACAAAACATGCTTACTCCATCCTCTACTATGGTTTCTTCATCATCACCCCACCAGTTATCAATTCACCAGTCATCAGATCATCGGTGGTCAAGGAGGTAGCTCTGACATGAGGAAGGAAAGTCCAGCCTTTCCACCTCCAAACAGAGACACACTGCAAAACAAAGCATGATAAGTTAGTAATGAGGAAAATATGAGCTGCAGAAAGACCACATGCAATACTAATAAATAGTCTTTGTCATCTGTTTTCCATTTTTGATCACAGCTTCCACAATTCTGTTCCTCTCTAACCCCTTTACAACCACCCAACACATATTTTAAGGACCACATGCTGCAAAATGCATTGATGGGTGGCCGTTGTGTATGTGCTGGAAGCGCACTCACTGCATGCTCTCAGCACAAAGACCAAGCTCTTGATCTGGGCTACAGATTGGTAGCTGGCAGGCCGACTTCTGATCATGTGACCACTGTGACATCCAATCACAGTGCAAAGATTCCAGCATACTATACCTGCATAAATGGCTGTATATGTATTTGGGTACTGCAGCAAATATCAGCTGGAATGGAAAACAATTAGAACAAAAGAATGTCACCAGCACACCACGGATCTCCAACATGGGTCCAAAGCTTTAATCAACGATCACATTGGTACAGCAGAAGCAACGTTTCAGAGCCTCGCAGGACCCCTTCATCAGGCATGCGACCTGATGAAGGGGCCTTGTGAGGCTCCAAAATGCTGCTTTTGCTGTCACAAAGTGATTGTTGATTAAAGCTTTAGGCCCATGTTGGAGATTTGTGGTGTGCTGGTGACATTCTGTCGATCCAATCACAGTGGTAACACGATTGCTGTTTAAAGGACTAGTCTGTGTAACGAGTTTGTCTGAGCCAGCAAACAGTATTTTTGCCAACCTCTCCATGCTTTCTAACTGCTTCAGTACAGTACTGGAGCTCATTAAATTCCCAGTACTTCTAGGTATGGGGGAAACATGTGACAACTGTGACTCCAGTCCAGTGACTTTGCCTAGGCTGAGTTGATGTCATCAGTCTTCTGCAGGCAGGAGGAAGCCTGTCCTCAGTCTCCTCTTCCCCTGCAATCAGATGGTAGAATGTAGCAAGCCACAAGGTGAGTGACTGCAGTGAAAAGCCTTCCCAGAAGTCTGGAGGCTGTTATAGCCACAAGGGCATCTCCTAGAGGTGTGATTATCAGGTGCATGCAAACCTATGATCATATAGTGTATATCAGCCAGTAAGGTCCACTTTAATTTGACTCTAACATTTAAAGTAATATTAAAGCTTTGTTTTTTTAAAAAAAAAAAAAAAATAACAAACATGTTATACTTACCTGCTCTGTGCAGTGGTTTTGCACAGAGCAGCCCCGAACCTCTTCTTTTTGGGTCCCCCGCCAGCGCTCCTGGCTTCTCCCTCTTGAACAGTGCCCCCAGAGAAAACTGCTTGCCCTGGGTGCGCCACTGGGTGCTCGCTCACGAGCCACTGCGCTATATGTCCATAAGACATATAGAGCCACTGCTTGGCTCCAATCTCCTCATTGGCTCACTGGCTGTGATTGACAGCAGTGGGAGCCAAGGGGTTCCCATTGTTGTCTCAGCCAATGAGAAGGGAGAGTTCCCATCCAGCCAAGGTTGTCATGAACAATCGTTGTATCTGAGGGGGCTCAGGTAAGGATTGGGGGACCGGTGGGCACCGCTGCACACAGAAGGTTTTTTACCTTCATGCATAGAATGCATAAAGGTAAAAATCATTCGACCCTTTGAACAAGGGTGCCAAACTCAATTTCATCGCTGCCTCGGCATTATGGTCGCACACAATGGGCCAGTGGTATCTGAAAGACTAGATGTCCAGAACACTCCCCCTTACATCAGAAGTCAGCAGCCCCTCCCCCTTACATTAGAAGTCAAGAGTCTCCCACTCTCTCTTACATCACAGTGCACCCCCTTTACCATGCCCTGCTGCTGGGAAGATGTAGCAGAAAAACACTGCTCTGCCTACACTGCTGAAAGTAGATGGTTGCTGATACTCCAGTCTAGGTGCTCAGATTCAGAGGAGTCTTCCAATCTCCCAAGAGAAAATCAATGATATTCAAAAAAGGGAAGATGGTGTAGCCGGCTTTGGGAAGTAGAAAGTGCAGGGTCTGGGGGAGGACCAGAGGAGGGCAGGAGTCAGCTGCCCGAGCCTTCTGAATGCTGAGACCAGGGAATGCTGGAGAGGAGTGGGTGCTACGGCTGCATGAAGAGGTACAGGATCTGTAGGAGCAGTTCTGTCCTTCTCTCTGCTGCCAACTGCTGAGACGAATCTCTCTACAGCTGCACAGAGAAGCGCAGGATCTGGCAGAGGAGTTCTGGCCTCCTCTTTGCAGCTGACTGCTGAGATAAGGTGGGGGTGAAGATGAGAGGGCAGTTACGGCTGATGCTCAATATTATATGGGGGGGGGAGCAATCAAAACCCCCCCCTCACTTGCAGCACCCTCCCCATCCCACAGGAGACAGACGGGAAGGTGGCCTTACCTTAGGAGATGACAACGTTTCAGGCATAGATGAGGCGTAGGGCTACTGCTCCTCGCTCCAGCAGAAGGAAGAACCGGGGCTTCTCCTCCCAGCCAAACAGACTTTGCTTCTCCTCCCGGTCGAACAGGAAGTCCTAAGACTCCGTGGCCTAATTGGCCGGGAGGAGAATCAGGAAGACAATAGCTAATATTACTTTGCTATTGTCACACAACTGGGTGGGCTCAGGGTGCAGTGGTCTGCACCCCCAACCCACCCTTTTTTAAGGTCAATTAGAGCCTCAGGCTCTAATCATGTGCTTCCAAAAAAAAAAAACTCCATTGAAATCCATGCGTCTGATGCCCTGCATGGAGATTAGGGGCCAGACGCAAGGATTGGGGGGGGGGGGGGTGATGCCCATGCGCCCCTTATGGATGGGCTGCCAATGTGAGGGGGGTTCTGCAGCTGCAAGACTCGTGCAAGGGCCGCATTAAATGGCCTGGAGGGCCGAGGTCGGCCCCCAGGCCTTGTGCTTAAAACGTGTGCTTTAGAACCACTTTAACTCTCACAAAAGCCTAACATGCAACCTAATAACCAAGGCCCCCTTTCTGCCATCTTCGGGCCTCCCCATAGTGGTGAAATGCCAGGGCCCTTTCACAATTGCAGCCTTTGCAATCCTGATAGTACCCACACTGGTGTCAGTAGTTTTTAATTTTTATTTTAATTTTATTATTTTTTTACCATTTCATTTTATTTATTTTACAATTTTATTTTCACATTTTTTTAGGAGCCCTGTTGGGGGGCTTTGATGAGATATCCGGGGTCTAAACAAACCTCAGCCCTCAATCTCCATCTGTGTAGCCTCAGCTGCACAGAATGAATGGACAGGAATAGCTGAGTACCGAGCCTCCCATTCATTCAGAAACGGAAGTATAGTAAAAAAAAGTTTACTATGCTTCAGTTATGAATGAGCCAATTGGTACCAATCACTGACTCTGTCCATTCAGAAAAGGAAGGAGCTGGTAAATGACAAATTTACCAACCCGTTCCCATCTCTCCATCACAACAAATCTTCTACAGGAGGGGGGAAGACAGCAGCTCTATGGGGGGGACCAGGGAAGCACACAGGGATCCTGGGAACAGCAGAAGACAAGTAAACTGGATAGGAGGCGTGGTGGGGGGGCAGCATATAGAGGAACCAATCTCCTCCATTAGGAGGAAAATGGAGGAGATTGGTTCCTCTAAATGCCACCCCCGCCATCCCTCCTATCCAGGTGTACAAGGGAGGCACACGGGCCCCCTGGAGCATGGGGCCCGGTTGCAATTGCAACCCCTGCAACCCCTATCGTTACGCCCCTGCCCGCAATGCTGAAATTTTAAATGGTCCACCTTAGAAATGCTTCTACACCCGTAGAAAGAAACAGTTAATGAAAATTGATTGAAAGCCTCCTGTGTGGTTTTGCTTTGAGTCATTCATCTTGTTTACAACCCTTCCAGTTTAAAGTAAAAACAAGGAAACGCAGAAAATGTATGACGTCTCAAAACAAAAGACCCAGCAGATCCCTGGCTCCTAAGAAGCTAAGCGAGATGACGCCAAGTGTTTGCCAAGGAACTTCCCATTGTGCCAGCTAGTTTTTTCCTGCCTTCGAGACGACCTGCTGTCTCCTGTTTCCACAGTGCCACTGCCCAGCAGATGAACAGCGACAAATCAATTACATAAGAGCCAAGAGTCAAAAAACCCACCGCCTGGTTGGCCTTGCAACCTAAAGCACAATAGAGTCTTTGACATTTTAATTTGGTTATCGCAATATATGTAAATGTGATCTGCTTAAAGTAGACCGGAATTAATTAACTAAAATCTTTATTTTCTAAGTACAATTCCCTTTACATCAGAAATCAGGCTGAATTATAACCCAATCGGGGGTCTAGACAATGGCACAATTTAACTTTAAATAACTTCCAACTGTCCCAGCCGGGGAGATTGTACTTAAAGCGGAGTTCCACCCACAAATACATCTTTATATATTTCAAATCCTGCATGATGAATCACCTTTGGGAAAAAAAAATTATACTCACCCTAAGTGCCCTGTTGCTATGTGGTCCCTGTAATCTTCCACTTCCTGATCCGCGGCACTCCGCATCACTTCCTGCCTCGCCTGGGCTCATTCGGGTGAGCGTGGGAGGAGCTCAGAGAAGGACCTATTCCCACGTACGACCCATTGGTCGTACGTGGAGAGCTAGAGCTCACATAAAGAGTAACGGTATTGTTACCCGTCACTGCCTCCTTCCAGGGCGGGGTGACAATACCGTTCTATCTATTGTACAGAGAGGGGGGTGTTTTAGCGCAGTAAAGGACAGACCTGTATTGCGTTAAAATGTCGAGTCCCTACGGGTGACTGAGTACCCTTTATTACGGAGTGTAGAGGGTACTCGGGTCCGCTCCGTCCTTCACTACGCCTCACGGCGCCTAGTCCTTCACCTTCTAATGTCCCTGGTGTATCGTTGTCCCGTGAATCCCACTCAT
>BLSH010341351.1:34225-51871 GCA_018402905.1 Glandirana rugosa | reverse complement strand
TAAGTCAAAAAACAAAATTGTCCTCTCAAAAAAAAGGGAGGACTTCCTACCCAGAAGAGGGTAAGTTACCGAGTCTTCAGGACAGGAGTAGGGGCATGAGCATCGCTCCGGCCGCAAGGCACCTCATAATAAAACAGCAAAAAATAAAGTAAAGAGACACACATTATCCCACGCCATCCTGCTTGGATAAAAAAAAAGAAAAACCTAGGTGTACAATCCACAACAATAACAAATGAAAATATCAAAGGGTGCGGACAATCAGGTGGGGTTAAGATGAATGGGGGATAAGGGAAAAGTGGGGTGGGGAGGGGTAGGGGAGGAGAAGGGTAGGGGGAGTAGGATAAGGAGGGAGATGGAAAAATGTTTAGGTACGGAAAGGAGTGGGATGGGGGAGAGGACAATCTAGATATTGCTATAATACTGTCAACGTTTTGTGTTTTCGGCCTTATAGCTGAAAAGGGATAATTGAGACGATGATATAAGTCCCCATAAGAGATTCCAAGGGGTAAAACGGTTATCCAGCTAAGGTAACCGGTGATTATAACAACGATTAGAAAAAGAGACCAAAAGAATTAAGTCGGTGTAGTAAGTACCCACAGGACAGGGTACTTCAAGCCAAACCTCAATTGAGGTATCCTACAGTCGTAGAAAGGTCAGAGAGATCAACAGGATCTGACCAAAACTGGAGAACAACCCAGAATTACATCTAGGATTACATGAAAAAAGGGAAGGATCCTTTTCTAGGGGGGAGGAGCCTCTAGATTTTTTGGGTTTGGATTTTTCCCAGACCGATGTTAGCGGGCCTGAGGGGAGCTGTCATTTTGAGGAGGCCAAATTGGAGGCAGGGGTTGATTGTAATGGATCTTGCCGGATAAGACCCAGTTGTAGAAGTAGCTTTTCGCCCTCTGCAAAGCAAATGTATGGGTTTTCCCTTTGAGAAGGAATTTGAGTAGGAACGGAAAGAGTCGCCAATACTTTATTTCCTTCTCTGTTAGGTTTGTGAGCAGTGGTTTGAGAGCTCTACATTTTTGTATTGTGGAGGGCGATAAGTCTGCAAAGACCTGAATCTCGTGGCCCTGGAAGGAAATCTTTGATAGTGAGCGAGATTTGCGCATCACCTGCTCTTTAACTGCGTAATAATGTGGTTTCACCACAATGTCTCTAGGAAGACCATCAGAACGTGGTGGTTTGAGGACCCTGTGGGCCCTGTCTAACTCCAGCCTGTGATGAGGAATGTCTGGGATCAATTCCTTAAAAAAAGGAGCATATATTTTCAGGAACATCTCCGTAGGATTCTTGGATACCCTGTACCCTAACATTGTACCGTCTGTTCCTATTTTCTAGGTTGTCTGTTTTTGTCAAGGCAGATTCCAGTTGTGATTGGAGGTCTTGGATTTGATCTGTGTTTTGGTTTGTTCTGGAAATAATGGAGTCTAGTTTATTTTTAATTGTCTCTATGCGAGACCATATGGCCTGTAGGTCTGCTTTAACGTCACTGGTAATTTTGTTGGCAGTGTTGTGGAGCCCCCGGTCCAATAACTCTGCGAATCTGGAGAAGAGGTCTGTAACTGTCTCTGTGTGTGTTAGGCCCATGTCCATGGGCTGTAGTGGAGTGTGTGTGTGTGTGGGGGGGCGCATCCATTGGCAACAGCCCCATTTCCTCTAATGGGTGGTCGATTAGGGATTCTGTGGAGGCTGAGGATATTTTGCCTGTGAAGTGTACTCACATGAGAGCCCATGGCTTGTGAGGGAGCCGGGGAAGCCGTCTGCTGGTGCATGAGACGAGCCAGTGCCAGGACCTGTGAAGCAGCCGCCATCTTGGGATCAGGGGCCTGCATCTCGTGGGCTTCAAACTGGCTGCTAAGGTCTCTTCTGACTGTCCCCAATGTCATCTGGGGTGTCAGTGGATATTCCGCCGCTTGTGGATGGTGAAGCCGGCTTGGGATTGCGTGTGCTGTGTGAAGGGGCTCCCGGACTGAGCATGCATGTCGGGTGCTGCCGCGCTTGCACCCGAGTATGCTTGAGTATGCCGTCCAGTTCTGGGCTCCAGTCCTCAGAAAGGATGTGCTGGAACTGGAGAAGGTCCAGAGAAGGTCAACAAAGTTGATTGGGATTGGAGGACTTAGTTATGAGTAACGATTAGGAGCACTGAACTTATTCTCTTTGGAGAAGTGACACTTGAGAGGTGATATGATATTAATGTACAAATACCATACTGGTGACCCCACAATAGGGATAAAACTTTACTGCGCAAGGAAATATAAAAACACATGCGGCCATTCAGTAAAATTAGAAGAAAAGTGGTTTAACCTTAAACTGTATAGAGGGTTCTTTACGGTAAGAGCAGCGAGGATGTGGAATTCTCTTCCACAAGCAGTGGTTTCAGCAGGGAGAATTGATAATTTCAAAAAAACTATTAGATAGGCATCTAAATGACCACACCATACAGGGGTATACAATGTAATATTGGCATAAAAGCACGCACACAGGTTGGACTTGATGGACTTGTTTCTTTTTTCAACCTCACCAAATATGTAACTATATGTAACTATGTTCAAATGCAGAATCCAAACTCCATTGAAGTCAAGGGGGAGACAAATGTTAAAAAACAGCAATGATCAAAAACAGGCTAATAGGCAAGGGATTGTCAAATAGATGGCATTCATATAGATGTTAATTCTAAGCAGACCCATAAGTTTTGGTATGGATTCTGAGGGGGGACCCCACGCAAAATTAAAAAGAAAAGCATGAGGTCCCCCTAACAAATCCATACCAGATCCTTTTCCAGGTATGCAACCTGTTAGGTCAAGAAAGGGGAAGAGGTCCCATGAGCCCTCCCTCCTGAACCATATCAGTCCATGTGCCCTCAACATGGACTTGCCAGGGGGGAACACCCCTGGCAAAGCACCTTGTCTTTGTGTTGATAAGGATAAGGGCATTTTTTTCTCAACCCTGGCTCAGTGGATGTGGGGGAGAGGGCTTATTAGAATCTGGAAGCCCCCTTTAATAATAAGGGGACCCCTACTCATTAAAAAAATCTAAATTGTAAAATAAAGACACTATTTGACAAGTTTCTCTATTATAAAAAAAATGCACCACGATGTACATTCATGTTAATCAAATCATCAAGAGATGTCTGATGCCCGCCGACTCTCTATAAGAAAAAGCCTCCTGCCCCCAGAACCCCCACAACCACCAGACCAAGATTGTGGGAACGAGGCCCTTGTCCTCATCATCATAGGGACAAGGTGCTTTGCCGGGTGGTCCCCTGGCAAGGTACGCATTCCCCCATGTTGAGGGCATGTGGTCTGGTATGGTTCAGGAAGGGGGCACACACTTGTTTCCCCCCTTCCCAGGCTGCATGCTCAGATAAGGGTTTGGTAAAGATTTTTAGTGATACAGCATACTTTTTTTTTCTTTATTTTTGCTTGGGCCCCCCTTAAAATTCTTATGAGACCTAAAGAGCCTGGTATGAATTATGAGGGAACCACCACACCATTTTTTTCTTTTTTGTTTAACTATACTGTCCCAGACTTCTTTCCTTACATTGCCAGAGATTCCTGGCCATGTAAGTGAATAGGGCTGGTGGCATCTGGTTGTCAAGGACAAAGTGGTGCCTGTGTTCCATCAGATTAGGCGATCTGTAAATCTTGTAATGGAAGTGACTTTCCGTTGCGGCTATCTTGGTACACCCCGCACTCATCCACAGTAAGCATACAGTCAGAAGGAGGCAAGCGGACATCTTTTTACACCCACCAAAGTCTTGCATTTCACACTTATTTTTACCACTAAACTGAGCTCATATACTGAAATACAGTATTTTGAAATCCATGACACTGTTTTGGCGTTGAATTTTAAAAGCAGTGGCAAGCCTGCTGATCCTACAGGTTTGCTATACCGACAGAACGCAGCTGCTTTTACAATTCAAAATCAAAACAGTGTTACGAGTTTCTAAATAGGGTATTTTACTATATAAGCTCAGTTTAGTGGTAAGAGTGTAGTGATGCCCCCGCCCTCCAGAGGCCTGATGGTGACCTCCAGAGTCAGGGGCAACTGACATTCCTCGTCAGGGTGCAGGTTACTAGGCATGGTGGGTGTAGCACAAGGTGGAATGATTAGGTGCAAAGTTACTTTTAAAATGAACAAAAACAGATTTATTGTCTCTTAGCAAGAACTGGGGGAGAGAGGGTTAGGGCCAGGACACCCTTAAGCAAATGAAAACAGGCAGACTCCGCAGACAACAATAGAAGTAGGCAGACAGCAATACAGAAAAAGGACCTTTAAGCTGAATGTAACAATCTGTATTTTCATAGCAACTGCTGTCTCCTATAACAACTTCACTTTAGATGCTTAACTGTAGATCTGCAGATGTAACTCACAGTATCCCGCTGTAGACCTCTGCTCACATCTCACAGTATCCCACTGTAGATCTTCACTCACATCTCACAGTATCCCACTGTAGATCACTCAAGCTTCACCCATGCTGTCCTGCTGGGTCCCTGACTTGACTCACAGCTACCTGCTGTACTTATCTTCAAGCGTCACCCACGCTGTCCCGCTGGGTTCCTGGCTAAACTCACAGCTACCGGCTGTACTTCTCTTCAAGGTGCACCCACGACTCCTGCTAGGTTTCCGGATGAGACTACTGAATCTTTCCCACCTCTTCACCGTCCCCTGCTAGTGAAAGGACTGCTCTGGTACTTCTTCTGACCTCCATCTTCTCTACATCTGCCTCTGGTAACAGGAGTGGTCGTCCCTTTGTGGCAACTGCTTCTCCTTTACCGCTGGCACGAATCCGGTTCTCCCTCAGGAAGAACCTCCTCACACACGTGGTTAGGCCTCAGGCTTCAGGCCTAGCCCTCTGCTGCTGCTCCACATACATCTCCCCAGGCCAAAGCCTGGGGTAGAAAGAACACCGATCACCTGACTCCTCCTGAATAATAGCCTATCCCAGCATGCTGGACCGAAGAAAACTCCTCCGGATTGGTTGAGATAACATATCTATTCATAACCTGTCTTAACTCTAATCCATTATTCTTATGTCAGAGGCAGCAATGCCACCTTGTGACAGAGGAAAGGAACTACAGACTCAGGCTTAAGGTAAAATCAGTGGATCCCCTACCAATTAGCCAACCTAGTTACCACCTAGAACAATTAAATATGTTAGCAGCCATGTTTAGGACCAGGGTGCTACAAATGTTTATGGAACACCTGCACCCACCGCTGTCCTTATTGTTAGTACAAAGCTGTCATGTATAACAGGCAGCAGTGGCCATACTGCAATATACATAATGTTAACCAGTAAACGTTCCAACATTCATCCCAAGCTGCCAAGGTTCGGTCCAAACACAAATTATAAACCTTAAGCTCATCCTTATTCTATAGTTACTCTATGCCCCTTGAGATATAGGCTGATAAATCCATATCTAGGGAAATTGTTTCTGGATGAGGTCCACTTCCCTCTACCTCATGTGGTTACAGTTTGCCATATGTCTATCACCTGTGCAGTTTTTCTGCCCTCTCTCCTATAGCACCATACAGCCAACGAAGACCTGTCACTTGACCCTGGTCAGAGGTACAGAAGACATATTTTCTGGTAACAGTTCCATGCTGTCCATTGGCATGAATACAGAATTCCAGACAAGAATTGAGGTCTTCTCAGATTACCAGAAGGGAAATTCCAATATTTCGATGGAATGTTTCTCTTTCCTTTGGATGAGGTCTTCTTTAGATATGATTCTGAAGAACCCTAGCTCATGCATTATGTCATTGTGCCAAGTGTGTAAGAGCAAATCCCCAGAATTCTCTGGAAGTGGCCAGGAAGCTTCTGTATGACCTGGATGTCAATATTCCCCACTTTCACACAAAAACAGGGAAGACTTGAATAAAAAAGATTAGATATGGACACATTGACTATAAACCATTGACATTTCACTGAAATGGAAACTACGCCGCACACAAGGAAGAAATAACATCGCCTTAAGTCTATCTGTTTTGTGCAGAGGCGGTTTTAGTGGAGAAAGAACTCTGGAAGTGAGTATAGGACATCTGGCAATGATGATTCCCAGCGGGTGGCACGTCAATCATTGGTGGCGTTCCAGAAAATGACAAGCTTTGCCTGTGCTGTACGGGATCTAAGCAGTCAATTAGAGCTGTCCCACACAGATCAGTTCAACCTATAAAGAAGAACTCCAGCCAAAGCTTTTTTTTCTAGTTTGGAAAGATTATAGTAGTGTTAGAAACCCTGGCAGGTGATGGTTGATAAATGGGGAATCTGGAACTGAAATGCCACCCACAGGTAATAGTCTGAATACAGATTTATTCCAATGTTAGATCAGGTAGAAGACTATATGAAATGGCCAACGTGGGTTCAGAACTCACTCCTTCATCGGGGCTGGAGAATAGGGTATAGGATAAAGTGGGTGGGTGCTGGTCTCCGAAACATGTTGGCCTTTCATAGTTTTCTATCTGATCTTATGTTGGAATAAATCTGGACTATTATTGTGCAGTACTTGGAGATCCATTTAGTTGTATCACAGAAACTGTGGAGGCCCTTTGGTGTGTAGAAGCCACCAACTCTAGCCATAGGGTCTATCCAGTGCTCATTCTTCATTCTTCCAAGGTTATTATTGCGAAGCAGTCCACCCTTTCTATTTGTCCTGGTGGTCATTGTCCCTGGGGCAGATAGCGATGGTATAGATAAATTTGTCACTGGAACAAGAAGTGATGACAAATCTTCCAGTCAAAGAATTTGTTCAGCACATGTCTAAGAGAGAATTTTCCCTCACTTTTAATGGATTTCATCTCATCTCTTATAGTGGCAACTGGGTAAATTGCAAATGCCCCAAACTTGTTTTGTTTGCTTTGTGCAAAGCCTTACCATATGCACTTTCCTTTAAAACTAGTTATATTTTGGGTAGCTGCCATTTTTATTTAGCTTGTCGTGGGCACATATTGAAAGATTTTGAACTGCTGGGCTTCTGGTGTGTCCCTGTACCTTTAATGAGGAAGGGTGTCACGTCAGGGGTCAGGCTCAGACACCAGTAGCTATAGCCATAGAGAGGCTCCCACTGACCAGCTGAATAAGTGTACAAGCAGGTCACCCTGGTGGATGATGTGGACTCACCTATGGCACATGGTCTAAGCGCTAACTGGTATTTACCAGAGCTCCTGATGGTAGAGATGGGTTTTGCTTCATGTTAGTGCCAGGTCGTGGTCTACAGGATTGCCCCACCAGGAGGCGAGCAAGCTGGGATCTAGTAGCAGATGTAGTAGGTAGGAAACAAGCAGAAGTGTAGCCAGTAAACATGACAAAGGTTGGTAACAAGTTGTTGCAGGTTTGGATCAAGCAGAAGAATAGCTAAGGAAAAAGCCAAAGGTCAGTAATGAGTGGTAGTGGAGATAAGGACAGCTGCAGGTGCACGAAGGTGCAAGATATCGACTGGAAAGAGCACAATAGTAAGGTTAAAAGGAAGTGCAAAGGTATGACTTAAATAGGAAGCTCATGGGAGGCACAAAGGTTCACAAGAAACAAGGTACAAGGCAAGATTATCCAAAGGTTCCGACAAGATGCCGTCTCGGGGACTCAGCAAGGAGAGCTACTGCCAGATGCAGCAGAGGTTGTGAGTTGAGATCCTGGCCCTAATGGGGCCGCTTCCAGCAGGGCTGGTGCAAGGATTTTTAACTCCCTAGGCGAAACCTCATTTTCCCGCCCGTGTTGGCTCCACCCCTGACTCCACCCACTTTGCTCTGTCCAGGTATACGATGGAGGTGGCGGAGGTGGAGATTTTTGCAGCTCCTCTCTACCCATTTCTTTAGCCGTGGTCCACAGGCCCGCACCTGTGCCTCTGGACCCGGCCTAAAGACAAATAATGGAAGCACCGGCTCACTTCCTCATGCCAGCTGTGGTCCGCAGGTATATGGACAGGCTGGGGTAGTATATGGACAGGGGCTGGGCGTTCTGGGCCACAGTGTGCCCTAGGCGGCCGCCTACTCCACCTAGTGGTAGAGCCGGCCCTGGCTTCCAGACATACCTACCCTTAATTTATCCATTGCTATTGTAGGGATCTTCTGCCCTGTACTGCATGTATTTGTAAGAAAATTTGCCTAATAATTACCACAGAGTTACAGACAGGCACTTCCTGTTCCTGCTAGCTGGGTCATAAAACCCCAATAGGAGGACTGTGATGTAATACAAAAGGGAGTTTCCAGGCAGTAGACTGAGTTACATGACTTTATACACAGAGGAGCTGCTGTATTTCACCCGGGCTAGCAGCCAAAGACCACTTTAATATCTTCCACAGGGGCCAGTACAACTGCAATATTCATCAGGGGGTATTTCTATTAATAGCTATATATATACGCACAATTGCCCCACTAGGACGACTATGGGGCCCTTTGCTGATAAATACCTGTTTGTATATTGGATGTATGTCCTGTTAATAATGTCTTGTTATATAAAGCTTGTATTATTTCCATACTTGTGTTCATCTATATGCTCATGCTTAATGTTATCTGCTGGTTGCAGTAGTTCTTCTGCTCCCAATTACTTTGATTAGAATACTGGTTAATTTCCCAGGAAGAGAATCCCCTCTATTCACAGAAGCCCTGTCCTGGATGGCGGGACTGCCACCTTATTATTGTAGCCAGGTGCTGGACTACGGTAACATGGAAAAGGAGATATTGTCCTTTTCACGGTCAGTGTTACTTTGATTTCCTACTGCTATGCTGCATGTTGTGTTGCACTATCCCCTCCCATCAGCAGGGGGAGAGCTATAGCCAGGAAAGGCAACGGACTTCAATGTAGAACACTGAAAATCATGGGAATTGAAGTCCAGTACAGCAGCCATAAAATACAACTCATGGTCCCTTTACACTACAGTTCCCAGAGTACACTGACACACAGGGGGAGTGGTGGAAAAGCTTTTACCAGATTGCTCTTTTAACTTCTTCCTCTTAGCAGAGCAAGAGTAAATGTGAGCACATCAGCCTGTGTGCCCACATCTCAGGAGAAGACCAGACTGGTGGAGACCAGAGCCTGAGGTCTGGGAGCAGTGATAGCGGTGCACAGACTGCGGAAATCACACTCATTGCGTCCTTGCTGCAGGGTTACTGGAGTGTGTTCTCACTCTCCCGTCCCCTACTCCTATTCACCAGAGCCATTTGCAAAAAGACAAGGGACCCCTTCCTACAACGGGAGTCTACAGCCGAATCATAGGGACTGGTGAGAGGGCTCACAGCTCACCATTTGCACACTGATAGCAGAGACTGAGTTATAGGAAGCAGCATACTTATTACATAGCACCCACACTGCATACGGACTCACCAAGACTGTTCATCAATGCACCAATGCTGCTTATGGGCCCCAGCTAAAGCCAGCAATATAACCCAGTAAAGAGCTGCCCCCATTAAACCCATTCTACAAGCCCTGATCCATTATTCATTTAAAAGGGGGTAACGCCTCATTATGATAGGTGCATATTTTGTAGATATTTGTTAGGAGAGGAGAAATCTAGTCAGGCCTGACAGTGACTACAGGCCTGAATGTTTTGATCTGGCTCAGGGAGGGCTGGATTGGCAGGAAGGAACACCCCTTGGATACTCCTCCCCTTTTTGAGCTGGAAAGCTTTGGAAAAGGGAATGGATGAGGAGGTGTCACTTTCTTGTGTATTACAAGGAGCCCTGACCAATCCACAGTCTGGATTGGCAGGGGGCAGGCCTCCATAAATACAGCAATCTGCCAGCAGGTGGCAGGAGAGTTTGGGTGGAAAAGTGGAGAATGTAGCCGGTGCTGCGGAGCAGGCCTCACCTGGGAGGGGAACCCCCAGTCTGACCTTGGGGCCTGGGGCTTGGGTGCAGCCAGGAGCGGGAGTCGGTTCCTGGGGTGGCACAAGGGAGCAGGAGAGCAGCACAGTTCTACATTTAAAAAAGACTCTTTAAAGGATCCACCAGTGTCGGTGAGTGGTGGCCCCTGGGAGTTGGATGAGAAGGCTGAGACAGGCTGGGAGAGGACAGTGGACAGTCTGTGGAAGTGGGAGAAGCCAAGCAAGGGGAAGGAGAGACACTGGACAGTGAGGTGGGCCGGAGGGGCCTGGAAGACGGATGGGCTGGGAGTTGTAGTTCATCCAGTGCCCAGCTAGCACCAACGTACTTAGCTTCACTTCGAGGGCCCGTGGCTTCACAAACGGGAGCCCATGGCCCTTACCCACAACATGTGGTCCGGAGGCCTGCTAGTAGTAAGAGCAGGCCTCACCATGTGCTAGCTGTGGTGGAAGAGGAAAGGGCGTCAAGGAGGTCTGATATATTTCCCTTCAGGCCTAGGTCAGCAAGTAGTGTGCCGGAGAGAGGAAGAAGAAGAGTAACGGTCAGCAAGTAGTGTGCTGGAGGAGAAGAAGTGTATATACTGGCGCTGTATATAGAAGGTCCCGTGTTCAATCTCTGGGCACCCCACAGTCATCCCTTATCCCTATCCAAGTTTATCCCCTAAATAAAACAACAAAAACTAAAGTACCAGCCTGTTCAGTGACTCCAGGTGTGTGGAAATCATGTGATTGAGGGCAGCGGGCAGGTGGACCACAACTACTAGCCACTCCTAAGGGGGACCATGGCTACATTGGTTCCTCTGTCCAGTGAGCCTAGGCCTAGCTGCACTTACGGTGATCTTGCTACTGTTTATGCTGATCCTGGTGCATAGGTAGGGTTGCCATGTGTCCGGGATTCACCTGGACAGTTCGGGATTTGAATCATGTGTCCGGGTTTCAGTCCATCTGAAACCTGGACACAATATTCAGACAGGAATGTGGCTCAGAACAGGGCCTGATAGGAGGGTGGGGGGGGCACTATGTGTGCCACATTACCATTCTCCTTGAAGTGCCCAAAGGTGTCCCAGGACTACTACAATCTTATGGTGTATACTAAAAAATGTCTTTTTCCTGTGTGCCGCTAAAGTGTTCGGGTTTGGCTTGAGGAAAAAGTGGCAACCCTATGCATAGGGTTATCCTATACCTACTGATAACTACTGATCACACTGTATATTGACTTGTACTTTTACTATTGCTAGTCCACTTTTATGCCTTTATGGTTACCAATAGGGATGAGCCGAACACCCCCAGTTTGGTTCGCACTAGAACATGCGAACAGACAAGGGCTTATATGCAATGTTATTGCCCTAAAAAGTGTATGGGGACCCGGGTCCTGCCCCAGGGGACTTGTATCAATGCAAAAAAAAAGTTTTGAAATTGATTGTTTTTTCAGGAGTAGTGATTTTAATAATGGTTAAAGTAAAAAAAAGGGTGCATCTCTGTGAGGTGTAGAACATAGCCAGAGCAAAATGACATTTCCATAGGAAAAATTGGCATTTAAAATCGCAGCTGTAATGTATTGCCAACTCCCGGCAATATGCAAAAAATCGCTGAAAAAAAGTGTGTGGGGTCCCCCCCAGGTCCAAACCAGGCTCTCTGTCATTATGAAGACCGCCCATTCTGGGAGACACATAGGGGTCGGGCTGCAGCAGTGGGGAGCGCGGCGGCGGTGAAAGAAGAAGGAAGAAGAAGATGAAGATTGAAGACGAAGACAGGAAGCAAGAAGACTAAAAGAAGAAACAGAAGACCAGAAGAAGGACATGGCCAGGAGAAGATGGAGGAAGAAAGAAGAAAAGAGCTATTTTACACAATAAAGGACTTGTCAAAAACTGCCTCTTGTTTTTTTTTCTGCACTCCTTTTTTGGTGAATGGGTAGGGGTAAAATGTACCCCATACTTATTCACATGGGGGGGGGTCAGGATCTGGGGGCCCCCTCATTAAAGGGGGCTTCCAGATCCTGATAAGCCCCCAGCCCGCAGACCCCCACAAGCACTGGCCAGGGTTGTGGGGATGAGGCCTTTCTCCCCATCAACATGGGGACAAGGTGCTTTGGGGGCCACCTCAAAGCATCCTCCCCAAGTTGAGGGCATGTGGCCTGGTATGGTTTGGAGGGGGGGGGGCGCGCGCTCATCCCCGCCCCTTCCTGCCATGCCAGGGCTGCATGCTCGGATAAGGGTCTGGTTTGGATTTTGGGGGGGACCCCACGCCATTTTCTTTTTAATTTGGCGCGGGGTTCCCCTTAAAATCCATACCAGACCTGAAGGGCCTGGTACGGACTTTGGGGGGGGGACCCCTACACAATTTTTTTTTAATTTTGCCATGGGGTTCCCCTTAAAATCCATACCAGACCTAAAGGGCCTGGTATGTACTTTGGGGGGAAACCCTACCCAATTTTTTTTTTTTGAGTTTGGAGCGGGCCCCGATGTTGTAAATTATTTTAAAAATTGTGATGACATGCCCCAGTCAAACAGGTGCTGAATAATTGGGCCTTGGGTGTTGGCGGTGCCAGAACACTGTAACCCCTTGCAGTTACTCTTGTTAGGCGCAGGAACGGGCCTGCTGTTGTAAATTAGTTTAACCACTTAAACCCTTTTTTACAAGTTAAAATAATTTTTTTTTTTTGTTAAAAAATTACTTAGAACCCCCAAACATTTTATATATTTTTTTCAAACACCCTACAGAATAAAATGGCGATCGTTGCAATACTATTTGTCACACGGTATTTGCGCAGCGGTCTTACAAGAGCAATTTTTTTTTTAGTTAAAAAATAAGACAACAGTAAAGTTATATATACAATTTTTTTATATATTGTGAAAGAGGATGTTATGCCGAGTAAATAGATACCATAAATGTTACGGGTGAAAATTGTGCACACTTGCGGAATGGCAACAAACTCCGGTATTTAAAAATCTGCATAGACGATGCTTTAAAACTTTTTAACAGTTACCAGTGTAGAGGGGCAGAGGAGATCTTTTGCGAGTATTATTGCTCACACTCTGGCGATCGCAGCGATACCCCATATGTGTGGTTTGAACACTGTTTTCATATGCGGGCGCGACTTACGTATGCGTTTTCTTTGCTGAGCGAGCTCGCGGGGATGGTGGCACTTTAAATTTTATTTATTGCACTTGAAAGACCGCTGCACAAATACCATGTGAAAAAAAGTATTGCAACAATCGCCATTTTATTTTCAGGGTGTTTGAAAAAATATATATATATAATGTTTGGGGGTTCTAAGTAATTTTCTATAAAAAAAACCTGATTTTAACTTGTAAACAACAAATGTAAAATAGTGGCTCCGGGGGTTAAAACTGTATATATTTTAAGACACCACGTCAAGTGTACTATATACCATATGTACACCCCCGAATGCTCTATATTGCACTGATATATAGTGTGCACTCAATACGCTGTGTGTATATATATATATATATATTCTTGCACTGCCTAAACGGATGCTATATACTATATAGTCTACTACACTAAAGGCATTGCATATATATACACTAGGAAGGTATATATTCTTGTACTGCCTTACTTTATACAGATCTATCTATCTATCTATCCATCTATCTTTTATTTTCACAATTATCTAGCTAACTAAACTACCTGCAATCAGCAACCTAAACTCCCTATCTATCACCGCCGCCAACACACACTACATCGAGCCGCTGTACAAGCGGCTTTATATAGTGGGGGCGTGGATTGAGGCTGCTGAGCAGTGATTGGCTAAAAGCACCCTGTCTTTAGTCAATCAAAGCTCTCACAGCAGGCCGCCCGCTGATTGTCCAAAGCATGCAGGTCAGGTGCATGCTTTGGCCAATCAGCGGGCGGCATTCCACCTCCATTGGAATGCATTATGGGGCGTGCGAATTTCCTGCGAACGCCCCATAATGTTCAGAATGGCCCGAACAAACGAACACCCGATGTTCGAGTTGAACATGCATTCAACCTGAACCGGAAGCTCGTCCCTAGTTAACAATTGCAGTAAGTGACAAGATATTAAGGCTTGCTTTCACTAATTTGTTTGGTGTCTGTTTCCTGACCCAGCATCATTATTGTGTACCTGGTATTGCCTTCAGTGATTTCTGTTAAATTGCAAGCTTTGTTCACTTAACCTAGTGTGTCAGAGGGGCTTAAATCACCAGGTTGGGGCAAAGAACAGAGGACCCATCCTATCCAGTGGCTGCTGCGGGGGTAGCTCTTCATCAGTGGTTTCCAAACTGCGGCCTGGGGGCCAGATCTGGCCCTTTGCTTGCTTTTATCCGGCCCTTGGCAATATTTTATCCACTGATACCAACAATGGGGCATAATTCCCCTCTCTGATACCAACGATGGGACCCAATTCCTCCCAATGACACTAACAATGTGGTCCAATGACACCAATGACAAGACACAATTCCTCCCAATGACACCAATGATGGGGCACAATTTCTCCCAATTACAGGACAAAATTCCTCCCAATGACACCAAAAATGAGGCCAAATTACACTAATGATGGGGCCCAATTTCTCCCAAAGACACTAACAATGGGGTCCAACGATACCAACGATGGGGCACAATTCCTCCCACTGACACCAACATTGCGGCACAATTCCTCCCACTGACACCACGGTTGGGGCACAATTCCTCCTACTGACCCCATAGATGGGGCATTGTTTTTTTCCCACTGCTACTACAGTCTGCTTCCCCCCCCCCCCCCCCCCCCATAGTCTGAAGGACAGTAAACTGGCCCTTTATTAAGAAAGTTTGGAGACCACTGCTCTACATTATCAAACCCATTCTTCCACTTAGTGAACGTTATGGTTCTCTTATTTACCTACAGGTTTTGCACAATATCCTGTTTGGAGAGGGACATTTGTTATAACACCACCTCCAAAAAGGGCTAAACTGTATAAGCTCCAATTTAGCCTGTATACTGTATAATATGTAACCGGGACTACAAGTCCCAGCTTGGTCTGTATACACTATATAATATGTGATTGGTACTATGAGTCCCAGCATGGCCTGTATACACTGTATGATATGGGACCATAACTACAAGTCCCTGTACAGCCTGCATACACTGTATAACTGTGTTATATGTAATCGAGACTACAAGTCCCTGCATGGCCTGTATACACTGTATAGTATAGGATTGAAGACTACAAATCCCAGAATTGTCTGTACTCTCACAGTTCGATAATCGTTCCCAAGCATCAAAGAAGCATGTTCCAGATCGAGGCCACTCATAGTCTGGCTACCAAGCATATCTGGCTAGCCTGTCTGTCATGCAGTGGGGGGGGGGGAGAACAATTTGTGCTCTATTAAAAATGCATCAATAGCATTTTGCTGTTTGTTTAGGCAGAATTGGAGCTTTGACCTTTATATTAGCCGCTTCACCACCACTTCTCCCTGCCAACCTCAAATGCCGGATTTATCTTTTACTCGAGTCTCTAAAAAAGGAATGGAACTGTTGGTGCAGCAAGAATTTGAGGAACCATTTACTCAATGTTCCTGTAAACATTTACCTAAGACTTCCATCTTGCCTGTGGGAACCACATTCCTTCTCGAACCATGGTCACGTACACATGTACAATCAGGTCCATAAATATTGGGACATGGACACAATTCTAATGTTTTTGGCTCTATACACCACCACAATGGATTTGAAATGAAACGAACAAGATGTGCTTTAACTGCAAACTTTCAGCTTTAATTTGAGGATATTTACATCCAAATCAGATGAACGGTGTAGGAATTTCAACAGTTTGTATATGTGCCTCCCACTTTTTAAGGGACCAAAAGTAATGGGACGATTGGCTGCTCAGCTGTTTCATGGCCAGGTGTGTGTTATTCCCTCATTATCCCATTTACAAGGAGCAGATAAAAGGTCCAGAGTTCATTTCAAGTGTGCTATCTGCATTTGGAATCTGTTGCTGTCAACTCTCAATATGAGATCCAAACTGTCACTATCAGTGAAGCAAACCATCATTAGGCTGAAAAAACAAAACAAACCCATCAGAGAGATAGCAAAAATATTAGGTGTGGCCAAATCAACTGTTTGGAACATCCTTAAAAAGAAAGAATGCACCGGTGAGCTCAGCAACACCAAAACACCCAGAAGACCACGGAAAACAAATGTAGTGGATGACTGAAGAATTCTTTCCCTGGTGAAGAAAACACCCTTCACAACAGTTGGCCAGATCAAGAACACTCTCCAGGAGGTAGGTGCATGTGTGTCAAAGTCAACAAGAGAAGACTTCACCAGAGTGAATACAGGGGGTTCACCACAAGATGTAAACCATTGGTGAGCCTCAAAAACAGGAAGGCCAGATTAGAGTTTGCCAAACAACATCTAAAAAAGCCTTCACAGTTCTGGAACAACATCCTATGGACAGATGAGACCAAGATCAACTTGTACCAGAGTGATGGGAAGAGAAGAGTATGGAGAAGGAAAGGACCTGCTCATGATCCAAAGCATACCACCTCATCAGTGAAGCATGGTGGTGGTAGTGTCATGGCGTGGGCATGTATGGCTGCCAATGGAACTGGTTCTCTTGTATTTATTGATGATGTGACTGCTGACAAAAGCAGCAGGATGAATTCTGAAGTGTTTTGGGCAATATTATCTGCTCATATTCAGCCAAATGCTTCAAAACTCATTGGACGGCGCTTCACAGTGCAGATGGACAATGACCCGAAGCATACTGCGAAAGCAACCAAAGAGTTTTTTAAGGGAAAGAAGTGGAATGTTATGCAATGGCCAAGTCAATCACCTGACCTGAATCTGATTGAGCATGCATTTCACTTGCTGAAGACAAAACTGAAGGGAAAATACCCCAAGAACAAGCAGGAACTGAAGACAGTTGCAGTAGAGGCCTGGCAGAGCATTGCCAGGGATGAAACCCAGCATCTGGCGATGTCTATGTGTTCCAGACTTCAGGCTGTAATTGAATGCAAAGGATTTGCAACCAAGTATTAAAAGGTGAAAGTTTGATTTATGATTGTTAATCTGTCCCATTACTTTTGGTCCCTTAAAAAGTGTGAGGCACATATACAAACTGTTGTAATTCCTACAATGTTCACCTGATTTGGATGTAAATACCCTCAAATTAAAGCTGAAAGTCTGCAGTTAAAACACACCTTGTTCATTTCATTTCAAATCCATTGTGGTGGTGTATAGAGCCAAAAAGATTAGAATTGTGTCAATGTCCTAATATTTATGGACCTGACTGTATGTTGAAGGGGAGGAGAATGGGAATGAGAGTATCAGAACAATGGCTAATTCTCCAGTTTTTAATTTTCCTGAATATCTCTAAGTAGGTCGTTTGAGAACTAGTCAGTGTAGAAATGATCATGGTCATGGTGATAGTTCATGGTCATAGTTTTGGTTTATGGTCTTGGTTCATAGTCACGTTCATAGTCTTGGTTATGGTTCATGGTCTTGGCTTTGGTTCATGGTCATGGTTATGATTTATGGTCTTGGTTATGGTTCATGGTCTTGGTTTTGGTTCATGGTCTTGGTTTTGGTTCATGGTCTTATCCATGGTCATGGTTATAATTCATGGTCACATCATGGTTATGGTTCATGTTCATGGTTCATTGTCGTGGTCATTATTATGGTTCATGGCCATGGTTCATGAGTTGTGTGACTTCCTGCAGACACTATAATTCTATGATGATATTTGAGAGGTTCACAAAACACAAATCTGCTGAGTCAGCTGGTCTTCAACCTCATTTACTCGTCACTAGTAGAGTTCTGAAAATAAAAGATCAAGCTGGGCTACTAATAAGGGTACATTCC
>BLSH010341351.1:20059-34215 GCA_018402905.1 Glandirana rugosa | reverse complement strand
ATTCCCCCCCCCCCCCCCCAAGATATCCATTAGATTAGACAGATTAGACAGGTTCATGCTCCATTAGACGGAGGAAAGGGTGCTGGAAACTTGTAAAAGGAAATTTGGCTCGAGCCACATCCAAAACATGTAATGCAAAAAAGAATGCATGACTAGATATGCCAGAACCCACCTACATAACCGCACTTTGAAGGCTCAACATAGGAGACACCAGATTGAAAAATATACATTTTTATTATGCAAAATTCATATAAACAAGGCATACACTACTAAAATAGACCCACAAATAATTATTGCAAAAAGTCTCTACTATGATATCGGAAGACCATAATTGTAAATAGCAAACAGTATATATCACTTGTAATGCTATATGCTTCCAGTAACCCAATTTGCCAGGTCAACATTTCACCAATAACATGGCTTCTTCAGGACCCATTAGAGCAAAAAATATCACAGTGGATTATGCACGTTCAAACATGCAGCCTGGGGGCGGGCACAGGGGCACCAGGGCCTGCAGTCAAGCAGCGGGAACTCGTCATGTGCAAGACAAGAGCTATATACTAGAATTCACAGAATTAATATCATAAGAGGGCCCCTGATCTTGGTAGACAAGATAAAACACGGTGTGGCAAAAAGTTAGATGACGCCCCTCCACACAGTAAAGGAGATATCAAGTATATTATAAGTAGTAATGCATATAGGATGGTCCAGGGATGAAAAGAAATGGCTATAAGACCGTCCTTTATATACTTCTACATATAGGGCCATAACTGGGGAGAAAGGATGGGCAGTACTCCTATACCGTGCCCAGGTCCCATTGGTGCAGTAAAAGGGCTTGGGTCCGGCAGGGGATGTCTGTAGGTAGAGCGTCACTTCAGCAAAGTGCAAGGGAACAGTGCAGCATTAGTCTAAATCTCTCCTCTGCCCCTAAAACCCCTGTATATAGCTGCGTCTCCCTCCATCTTCGATTGGCAGTGGAGGAGAGGTAGGTGCTAGACACTTCAAAGCATAATTGGTGCATTATGGGATAACATTTTTCTCAGAACTGCACTGTAAGGAAAATAATCTACAAGAGACATAGATTTCAAACAACTGCTAACTTGTCCATGGCTAGCCACTTTAGAAAATTCAACCCAAGAGCTGACCTTCTGACACTTAGTCTCCAATAATCCCCAAATTTCATAGTGGGGTATTCAGGCAACTCTTGCAACAGTTAATGTCAAAGTACATTTACAGTTAAAAATAGATTGCACCAATATACCCTGCACTGGATGAGTGCCAGAAAGAAACAAAGGTTGTCCAAAAAGAACTTTAGGGTGAGTGTTAATGTAAACTGGATTCCAAGCACCAGAAAACGTATGCTCATATTTGTGTGCATGTGCATTGCTCACATGCTCATACTTCTAGGCAGAGAGGCAATGTTAGATGTAATATTCCAGTTCGTTGTGATTGGGTTTATATGGCCTTAGCTTCATCCACCTAAAGAGCAAACTTTGCCAGCCAACTACCCCGTCACTCATGGCACTCCGTGCCTTCACACTCTCTGATTCCACCTTCAGAAGTGTTGGGCAGGAGGTGCAAGGGAGGCCTCCACAACATTCCAATCTTCACCAGGTACATTATAGCAAGTCTACAGTTTTCTATTGAACATATAAATAAAGACCTGGCCTACTGGAACATTGTGATGTGGACTGGTGAATCAAAGATAGATTTGTTTGTCACAACAACAGTAGAAATGTTTGGTGGAAACCAAAGACAGCATTTTAAAAGAACATCATATCAACTGAAGCATGGTGGTGGAAACGTTATGGTTTGGAGGTGGTTTGCTGCCTGAAGAGCTTGCATGATTGAGTCAACTATAAATTCTGCATCAAATCAAAGTGTGCTCAATGAGATTCTGGGGCCATCTGTTCCAAAGTTGGACTGTAAATTGACAATAGGATAATGATCCCAAGCCCACTAGCAAATCCACCAAGGATTGGCTCAAAAAAAAAAGAAATGGAGGGTTATGGACTGGCATAGTCAAAGACCTGAACTGAATCCTGTTAATATATTGTGAAGGGAGTTGAAATGGACAGTTCATGTAACCCATAAACATCTTGCAACTGAAGGCATTTTGCATGGGGTTGGTCAAAAAATACCCAAAGTCAGTGTCAGATTGTCAGAGATTAGTGGGCAGCCATACAAAATAACTACAAGAAGTCATTTCTGGGGCAATACCAGCTTCTGGGGCCAAGGGTGTACTTACATTGAGGAAAACAATTAGCAAAATGTAGCATGTAAATAAAAAAAGTCCATATTTTTTCCAAGGGAGTGCCGTCTTTCGGAAATAACCCTTTATATACAGGTAGATCTTTCTGTGTGGACATTCCCCTGAACAATGGTCGGAATACCAATGACCGTAAATTGCTTGCTCAGCGTGGTGATAAATAATGTTACGTTGTAGAGTTCTGTGAAAAACATAGCCACTTTCCCTCTGAGAACCTGGAGTTCTGCAAATATTTTCCTTGCTGTGGGTGTCGTAGCATTTGGACTGGACTCAGAGGGGCCCCAGAATAGTCCGGCCGGGTGTTGGTGTTTGCTCACGTCCAGTGGAGCCTGAGAGTCGTGTTTGCGCATGGGGTCAGAGGTCGCAGCGGTCAGAGGTGGAAGTACTTTCAGCTTGTCAGGTTTCCCAGAGACGTGCAGAGTGTGCGAGGTGTGTGCCAAGACCTGCTCTGTCATCCCGCCAAGGTCTGACCTGCTGTCCCTTCCAAAGGCCGGGCCGCCTGCCAACCCAAACAGATAAATATTAATATCACTCGGCGTGGTTTGTGAGAGAGGGGGAGAGAGACGTGGCTCCTCGTGAAGGAGCGAGATCACAAGAGACATCAGCGGACAGCAGAGCTAGTCTCTTCATACTAAACAAGCTCTGGAATTGTAAGCTGGGTATGCTAAAGCCCAACAGAAGTCATGGGAATAGACATTCAGTTTAATAGACATTGAACCTGTAGGGAGATTGTTGATTAGGGATGGGCCAAACAACCCCCGGTTTGGTTCGCATCAGAACTTGCGAACAGGCAAAAAATGTGTGCGAACATGCAAACTCCGTTAAAATCAATGGGACTTGAACATGAAAAAAAGTGTATGGGAACCCAGGTCCTGCCCTATGGGACTTGTATCAATGCAAAAAAAAAAGGTTTTAAATCAATCACTTTTTCATGAGCAGTGATTTTAATAATGCTTAAAGTGAAAGAATAAAAATGAAATATTATGCCTGGGAGGTCCCCTTAGTCTGCCTGTAAAAGGGCGCACCTCTGTGATGTTTAGAACATAGCCAGAGCAAACTGACATTTCCAAAGGAAAAATTGTAATTTATTATCGCGGCTGTAATGTATTGCCGGTTTCTGGCAATATACATAAAATCACTGGAAAAGCATGGGGGTGTGGGATCTGGGGGCCCCCTTATTAAAAGGGGCTTTCAGATTCCGATAAGCCCTCCGCCCGCAGACCCCCACAACCACTGGCAAGGGTTATGGAGATGAGGCCCTTCTCCCCATCAACATGGGGACAAGGTGCTTAGGGGGTGACCTCAAAGCATCCTGCCCATGTTGAGGGCATGTGGCCTGGTATGGTTTGGAGGGGGGGTGCTCGCTCATCCCCACCCCCTCCTGCCATGCCAGGGCTGCGTGCTCGGATAAGGGTCTGGTTTGGATTTTGGGGGGACCCCACGCCAATTTTTTTAAAATTTGGTGTGGGGTTCCCCTTAAAATCCATACCAGACCTGAAGGGCCTGGTACGGACTTTGGGGGGGACCCCTATGCATTTTTTTTATTTTTGGCAGGGTTCCCCTTTAAATACATACCAGACCTGACGGGTCTGTTACAGACTTTGGTGGGGAACCCTGCGCAATTTCTTTTTTTTTTTATTTAGCTGCGGGCCCTGCTGTTGTAAATTAGTTTAAAAATTGTGATGACATGCCCCAGTCAAACAGATGCTGAAAAATTGGGCCTTGGGTGTCGGTGGTGCCAGCACACTGTAACCACTTGCAGTTACTCTTGTTGGGTGCAGGAACGGGACCTGCTGTTGTAAATTATTTAAAAAATTGTGATGACATGCCACAGGCAAACAGGTGCCAAGAAAATTTGGCCTTGGGTGTTGGCATTGCCAGAACACTGTAAGCCCTTGCAATTACTCTTGTTGGGCGCAGGAACAGGCCCTGCTGTTGTAAATTAGGAAGGTATATATATATTCTTGGACTAATTAACTGTATATAGATCGCTCTATCTATCTATCTATCTATCTATCTATCTATCTATCTATCTATCTATCTATCTACCTATCTATCTGTCATTTGTTTCACAGTAGTCACTAGCTACACTGAACTGCCTGCACGTCACTAGCTAAGCTCACTGTCTATCCACTGTTATTCGCAAACTTCATAGAGCCGCTATACAGGCGGCTTTATATAGTGTGAGGCGTGGATTGAGGCTGCTGAGCAGTGATTGGCTAAAGACACCCTGCCTTTAGCCAATCATATCTCTCACAGCAGAGCGCTCTGTGATTGGCCAAAGCATGCAGGTCATGTGCATGCCTTGGCCAATCAGCGGGCTGCATTTCCCCTGCCATTGGAATGCATTATGGGGCACTCAAAGTTCCCGCGAACGCCCCATAATATTCTAAGTTTGCCGAACGGGCGACTCGAACAGCCAGCCCATCCCTATTGTTGATGAAAACTCAATAAATGTGAAACCTGCCAAGTCCACCTATTTGGGAATAAACCCACTTACTTGGCAATATACCCACTAAGCCCACTTATTTGGTGAAATACTCACTGAGCCCCACTTAATTGGTGATATATCCACTAAGCCCTCTTACTTGGCAATAAACCAACTAAGCCCACTTACTTGGCAACATAACCACTAAACCCCCTTAGTGGAAATAGAGTCACTATGCCCATCTGCCTGGCAACATACCCACTAAGCCCACTTACTTGGCAGCATACCCACTAAGCCCGCCTGCTTGGCAACATACTCACTAAGCCCACTTAGCAGCAATAAACTCACTAAGCCCAGTTACTTGATGATATACTAACTGTGCCTCACTTAATTTGTGATATACCCAATATGCCCACTTACTTAGCAACCTCCTCATTAAACCCACTTAATGGCAATATAGTCACTAAGCCCATTTACATGAAGAAGAGGAAGGAAGGTGGAGGAGCACAGGATGTCTGAAGGTTTCTACATAGATATATACATACTGAATTTTCCCATGGGGGGGTATAAGGTAGGGCACAGGGGTAATTCCTATTTTGGCCAGTGGATGTCCCATAGCGGGGAGTCAGGGAAGACTCAGGAGTTAGTACAGTTAAGTGCTTGCCCGTGCTAGTACAGGGTCACCTCGGGTATGGGTCTAAAAGGAAGACAAGGAGCTTCTTGGGTTAGTTGCTTTGAGAAGGGTGATTGCCTCTAATTACACTATCGGTCAGACGGAGCGGCTGCCTGAGATTGAGTTAGATATTGCAGCCTGCAGAACATGCAGATGCCTAGTGGTAGCACCGGCCCTGAGGACTGTCTGCATTTTTTGGAACTACCCTCTCCCCCATATCTCCTAACTTTTTGAGATGGGAATGAGGGACACCTATTAGCAAAAGCATGAAGGCATAGGGGCCCGCCCCCCCCCAACGCCCCTTTAAAGGGGAATTATACAAAAAAAATGATTAGCTAAACCTACAAAAGCTTTTTTTTACCAGTACAGTAAAACCTTGGCTTGAGAGTAACTTGGGTTGAGAGCGTTTTGCAAGACAAGCAACATTTTTAAATAAACTTTGATATACAAGCTATATCTTGATAGAAGAGTAGCGTCATGTCACAACTATAAAAGAGAACAGAGGCGCCTCTAAGTGTAGCAATATGGTTGCATTTAATGAAGGTACATTTAGCAACTAACATGGTTGATGATTAAAACCGGCACATCTAAGTATGCAGGCATTCGGGGTAAAGCTGTCCACATAGACCGCCCTCCGCACCGCCATCAATGTCATCCCTTACATGAGCGCTTCAAGCCTTGCTTTCAGATTGCTCTACTGCAGGGTCGTCTTCCCGGTCAAGATTGCAGACTGACAGCAGTGAGAGCCGGCGGTGCGGAGGATGGTCTATGTGGACAGCTTTACCCCGGATGCCTGCCTACTTAGATGTGCCGGTTTTAATCATCAACCATGTGAGTTGCTAAATGTTGTACCTTCATTAAATGTAACCATAGTGCTACACTTAGAGGCGCCTCTCTTCTCTGTAGCTCCTGCTGGATTTTGCTTCTAATCCCCTTGTGGAGGCGGCCATTTGTAGATGGACATTTTATGATTACACAACCCATCACATTGCTATCATCTTTTTATATGGACTATAAACTGAAAGATTTATGAATAAATGGTTGTGGAAGGAATCATCTGAGTTTCCATTATTTCTTATGGGGAAATTCGCTTTGATATACATAGTTAGTCAGGTTGAAAAAAAGACTCAAGTCCATCTAGTTCAACCCAAAAAAAAAAAATTATAATTTATATATAACCAAACAATCCCGTATACAATTCTTCACCCACAGTTGATCCAGAGGAAGGCCAATGATCCAATTTGCTATAACGGGGGGAAAAATTCCTTCCTGATCCCCCGAGAGGCAACCGGATTCACCCTGGATCAACTTAACCTAAAAATGTTAGTACCCAGGTATTATTATTTACATTAAGGAAAGAATCCAGGCCTTTTTTAAAGCAATCAACCGTGCTGCCCAAAACCACCTCTGGAGGGAGTCTATTCCACATTTTCACAGCTCTTACTGTGAAGAAACCTTTCCGTATTTGTAGATGAAATCTTTTTTCCTCTAGAAAGTGCTTTGGATTACAAGCATGTTTTTCGGAATTATAGTCGCAATCCAAGGTTTTACTGTACTATTCCTTTATACTGGCTTCTGAAAATTACAAATGCAGCAAATTGGATGAAAGGTTTAGCACTGGGAAACACTTTTTGAAAGATAAAAAGTGTATTTTATATACAACTCTATAGATCAGACCAAAATGAGGGACAAATGAGGAGGAAAGAGGGACTTTGTTCCAAATCAGGTAGAGTCCCTCGAAATCAGGGAGCTATGCACCCCACAGTTATGGAATGCTGGACACCCTACCTGTGGGTAGCAGTCCCCTCGTCTCTCCTCTTATGTCGCATGTCTTGGTACTCTGCTGAACTGTTTGGAAATAAAGCTGAGTGCTGCCACCTTCAGGTCATAGCTGAAGTATGTACAGTAGATATCTTTGCTTCTATTAATTGAGTAAACTGGTGAAAGGCATTCCTGACGTGGACCTCTCCTTCTCCAAACCTCTATGTCGGGACGTCTCCTGGAACAGAAACTTGTGCTTAAGGGGCAAAGTAGGGTCCATTGGTGTAAGGCCTAAAGCAGGAGTGCAGAGGACTATGAACAGGTATTGGTGAAGCTAGAATTGGTCAATTGTATACCCAAGAAGAGTAGGATAGTCCTTCTGGGGGGCCTGGTGCCCATGGCACAATGTTAACCACTTGCTGACCACCATATGTAGAAAAATATCCTGTCAGCAAGTGGTTATTACAAGATACCATTTTTTGTTCTACAGCCGCAGGTTCACTTTTGTGGTAATGAGAAGGGCCTGTCCCCCCCTCATTGCTACCACCCACAGTGGTTCCTGGGCTCTCCTCTTCCTCCAGGGAACCCAGGACTGTGGTAAAGAGCAAGGATCCCTTTACACAGAGGAGATGGAAGAACATCCTTTATCTCCTCTGTGATGAATGAAGCAAGAAACAACAAAGATTTTGTCACTTCCGGTTTCAGAGCTGTCATTCCCTGGCTGTCACAGCCAGGGAAGTAGCTGATCAAGAGCGACCTGTGCTTGATTAGCTGCTTTGGAAGGGAGTTGAGACTTCAATTGTCTAACAGATTGAGTGAAGGAAACTCTTAAGCCATCAGCATACCAAGACATTTTTGACAATTTCATGCTCCCAACTTTGTGGGAACAGTTTAGGGATGGCCCCTTCCTGTTCCAACATGACTGCACACCAGTGCACAAAGCAAGGTCCATGGATGAGCGAGTTTGGGGTGGAGGATCTTGACTGGCCTGCACGCAATAGAACAGCTTTGGGATGAATTAGAGTGGAGACTGCAAGCCAGGCCTTCTCATCCAACATCAGTGCCTGACCTCAAAAATGTGCTTCTGGAAGAATGGTCAAACATTCCCATAGACACTCCTAAACCTTGTGGACAGCCTTCCCAGAAGAGTTGAAGCTGTTATAGCTGCAAAGGGTGGGCCAACTTAATATTGAACCCTATGGACTAAGACTGGGATGCCATTAAAGTTCATGTGCGTGCAAAAGCAGGTGTCCCAATACTTTTGATAATATAGTGTATGTGTTACTGTGTCATTATGGTCTGATCCCTAAGAATTAGAAAAACTACTCTTGCTTTGGGGCCCCCATACTGCAAGAGTTATAGCCTTGTTAAGTCTAGGGGTAGAGGAATAAGATGTAATACTTACCTTATTATTCACTATGGTAAGTCCAGCCCTCTCCTCTTGGACCCTCTGTATTGTGGGCAGCAGTCCCTCACCATCCTGGCATTGTAGGACTGTAGGTTATGCTTTGTACTTGAAGACATTACTGTGTGACTGCCGGCTGAAGTGCTTAGAGAAGAAGCTTGGGAGGATCGGTCAGAGAGGTTGGAGGAAGCCAGCTGAGGCAAGGAATAAGGTAAGTATTCCAGTTTAGTCCTCTATAACCAGACTTAAGTGAAATGTGGATGCCCACACACGGGTATGGAAAATCTGGACACTTTATTAATATAATCCCATAGCCACAGCCAGAGGCGTAACTAGAACCTTCAGGGCCCCGGTGCAAGAAATTATGAAGGGCCAGGGCCCTTCCCGTTTCCCACTGATCCTGGGGCCCTTTATTCCTATCGTGGGGCCCTTTATTACGGTACCACAGCAGGGCCCCTTTCACAAGTTCTGCAGCGGGCCCCCTTTCTGCCATCCCATGGTGGTGAAATGCCTGGGCCCGGTCACAATTGCAACCTTTGCAATCCCGATAGTTCCCCCACTGGTGTCAGTAGTTTTTAATTTTTATTTTATTATTTTATTTTACCATTTCATTTTATTTCTTTTACAATTTTTTTTTTAGGAGCTCTGTTGGGGGGCTTTGATGAGATATCAGGGGTCTAAACAAACCTCAGCTCTCAATCTCCATCTGTGTAACCTCAGCTGCACAGAATGAATGGACAGGAATAGCTGTGCACCGAGCCTCCCGTTCATTCAGAAATGGAAGTATAGTAAAAACAGTTTACTATGCTTCAGTTATGAATGAACCAATTGGTACCAATCACTGACTCTGTCCATTCAGAAAAGGAAGGAGTGGGTAAATGACAAATTTACCGACCCGTTCCCATCTCTCCATCATGACACATCTTCTACAGCAGCTGGCAGGAGACAGGAGGGGGGAAGAGAGCAACTCTGTGGGGGGAACCAGGGACCCTGGGAACAGCAGAAGACAAGTAAACTGAATAGGAGGGGCGTCGGGGGCGGCATTTAGAGGAACCAGTCTCCTGCATTAGGAGGAAAATGGAGGAGATTGGGTTCTCTAAATACCACCCCCACCATCCCTCCTATTCAGGCGTACACGGGAGACACACAGGCCCCCTGGACCATGGGGCCCAGTTGCAACTGCGACCCCTATCCTTACGCCCCTGGTCAGGGCTGCTGACAGAAACCGCGAGGCCCCTGTGCAGACTATTTGACAGGCCCCCCCCCCAAAAAAAAAGGTATTAAAGCTATATTTTGCTAAAAATACAATAAAACTGAGTTAACAAATACAAATGAAGATGAGATGAAAAAAATATCCAGGCTCCGGGATCAGAGGGAGAGAAAAAAAGTTAAGCTCCATGCACACTGACAAACTCCAGTTCACTTGGCAGAAAAAAACACTCATACACAACATTTTTTGTACAAAGTTTAGATGAATTTAGGAGAACCAGAAGGGTTTTTTTTTCTGTCTCTTAAACGTTGAGCTTAAAATATGCCTGTAATCGTCCTAATGTGTATGGACACATAGGAGAACATTAAGCTGCTTCTACAGGCAAAACACTAAACTCCTGTAGAAGCAGCGATTTTTTTAAGCCAGTGTGCATGGAGCCTAAGTTAGAGAGATAACAAACTCCAGTGCTGAGAGGAGGGGGCCCACACAGGGAGGGGGATCTGTACGACTGTCTCTTTCTTAGCAGATAAAAGCTTGTAGCAAGGGAAGGAGAGCAGCTTTTTCATCTGCTGGAGGAAAGGAGACACAATTGTCATCTGTCACTAATCCCCCCTTTGTGCTCAGGGCCCCCCACACCAAGGCTAGTTGTACCCCCTATCAGCGGTCCTGCCCCTGGTCACAGCATCATACTATACACAGGATGGACAGAGTAGGTAACGTGTTTCACGCTGAAATCGCTTACTCAACATGAATCGCATTAACTACCCGGTCCATCCTGTGTATAGTATGATGTTTTTACTATGGGATTATTTTAATAAAGTGTCCAGATTTTCCATACCTGAGTGTGCCGTCATCGACACTTAACGTAAGGGCCCTTTCACACTTGTGCAACCTGAAAGTCACGCAACTTTGCCGCAATTTTGACACCACTTGAAGTGCTGCCTGTGTAATCCTGAGGTCTATGGACCTCAAGTCGCATCAAAGTTGGACCAAAGTAGTGCAGGGACTAGTTTGAAGTCGCCCAGATATGGTACGGTACTCATTGGAAATCATGGGGTACGACCTGTCATGCAGTCCCAAGTCGCAGGAAAAGTCGTACAAGTGTGAAAAGGGGCCTAAGGCTTATTTGGTTGCCAGCCGGACCGGCACCTTCTGCATGAATTTGGGGCTGGATGACAGGCAGACTGACCTTGAGCAGTGTATCATGTTTGTACTCACTGCCTAATGGGCATTTAACCCTTACAGAATGGGGGGCACTGCAGGGGTATTGGGGGTCATGGAGTTCAGCTTTAATGTCTTCCCAACCAATTGACCATGCCCCACCACCAACCCCCAATCACTAAACATTCATAACACAGAATGCTACCTCTCTAGCACACCCTGCTGGAGCTAACTGAAACAGCAAGTGACTGAAATCATACAATCTGTATGTAGAGAGCAGCAACAGGCAAATACAGACAAGATGAATGCAGCGCTCAGCTTCCTACAGAATCACAAAAACACAAAAAGAGAATTTAGAAAAATGCAGCATCCCTGCACAGTACCACTTCTCTTGTCCTGTATGACGGATTGTAATTTTCAGTATCTGTTCTTATTCTGTATGTATGGACTCTGCACAGTACCACTTCTCTTGTCCTGTATGCCGGGTGTAATTCTCAGTATCTGTTCTTATTCTGTATGTATGAACTCTGCACAGTACCACTTCTCTTGTCCTGTATGCTGGGTGTAATTCTCGGTATCTGTTTTTATTCTGTATGTATAGTCTCTGCACAGTACCACTTCTCTTGTCCTGTATGACGGATTGTAATTCTCGGTATCTGTTCTTATTCTGTATGTATGGTCTCTGCACAGTACCACTTCTCTTGTCCTGTATGCTGGGTGAAATTCTCTGTATTTGTTCTTGTTCTGTATGTATGGTCTCTGCACAGTACCTCTTCTCTTGTCCTGTATGCCAGGTGAAATTCTCGGTATCTGTTCTTATTCTGTATGTATGGACTCTGCACAGTACCACTTCTCTTGTCCTGTATGACGGATTGTAATTCTCGGTATCTGTTCTTATTCTGTATGTATGGTCTCTGCACAGTACCACTTCTCTTGTCCTGTATGACGGATTGCAATTCTCGGTATCTGTTCTTATTCTGTATGTATGGTCTCTGCACAGTACCACTTCCCTTGTCCTGTATGCTGGGTGAAATTCTCGGTATCTGTTCTTATTCTGTATGTATGGTCTCTGCACAGTACCATTACCCTTGTCCTGTATGCCAGGTGAAATTCTCGGTATCTGTTCTTATTCTGTATGTATGGACTCTGCACAGTACCACTTCTCTTGTCCTGTATGACGGATTGTAATTCTCGGTATCTGTTCTTATTCTGTATGTATGGTCTCTGCACAGTACCACTTCCCTTGTCCTGTATGCTGGGTGAAATTCTCGGTATCTGTTCTTATTCTGTATGTATGGTCTCTGCACAGTACCATTACCCTTGTCCTGTATGCCAGGTGAAATTCTCGGTATCTGTTCTTATTCTGTATGTATGGACTCTGCACAGTACCACTTCTCTTGTCCTGTATGACGGATTGTAATTCTCGGTATCTGTTCTTATTCTGTATGTATGGACTCTGCACAGTACCGCTTCCCTTGTCCTGTATGCTGGGTGTAATTCTCAGTATCTGTTCTTATTCTGTATGTATGGACTCTGCACAGTACCACTTCCCTTGTCCTGTATGCCAGGTTAAATTCTCGGTATCTGTTCTTATTCTGTATGTATGGACTCTGCACAGTACCACTTCTCTTGTCCTGTATGCTGGGTGTAATTCTCAGTATCTGTTCTTATTCTGTATGTATGGACTCTGCACAGTACCACTTCTCTTGTCCTGTATGACGGATTGTAATTCTCAGTATCTGTTTTTATTCTGTATGTATGGAGATTTTTATTGTAAAAACAAACAGAATACATGGTAACAGACTAACTGTCTGAAAATAACATAAATACAACAATTACTGACAGATTCTCTCGGTCAAAAACTCAGACTAGGTAAAGAAAAATCATAAATAATAATTTCCTCTTATATATAAACTCCCTTAGGTGATTTCCTCACCTCGGATTGCCCCAAACCTGCGATATTCTGGAGGGAAGCTCCTCATTCTATCCATGACCTCTCCTGTCTACAAGCCGATATCCTATCAGGTGTGGGCAGACCCCTTACGTTCCTCAGTCCTGACATCATAGCAAAGACAGTTAAATGTAAAACTGGCATCACTATAAGTCAGAATCAGAGTCACTCTGCCAACTACAGGTTTCCATATCAGACTCTGCGGATCCAGGATCAGGGGGCGCACGCTTTTTTGTGGGCGGGTCGTCCTCTGAGCCATCCTCAAACTCCCTTTGAACTCTTTGCAATTCCTCCTCCATTTCCTTGGCTGCTAGATAATCGGAGTCAACATCCGACTCTGACAAGACCTCATACCTGTTGGTGGAAACTGCCCTGCCCGCTTCTGGTGCCCCTTTCACTTTCTTGGCTGCCTTCTGCACTAAGGTCCATTCACTTTCAGGTTTTCGGGAAGACTTATCTTTTTTCTTCCTTCTCTTATGGCCAGAAATGTTCTCCACAGAGACAGGAACTGAAACAGATGAAGAGTGGACCACCGGCCGCTGCTCCTCTGCCTGCTGAACGCTGCCTGGCGGTCCGGGGGGAGTTTCCCGGTCCACTTGGTCCACCTCCTCCCCAGCCCCATTCATGAAGACCTCCTCCTCCCCAGCCCCATTCATGAAGGCCTCCTCCTCCTCTAGATGTTCTGCTGCAGCCAAGAGTTCATCATCTGCAGATTCCCCAGGCATGTTATGGAAAGCCTCCGGGCAATCCCTGTGGTAATGGCCAAGCCTACCACATAGATTGCACTTCACCTTCTCGCAGGTAGAACTCACGTGGCCGACCTCCCTACACAGATTACACTTCAAAATTGTGCAAACGCTCGCCACATGGCCAGATTTGCCGCATTTAAAGCATAACCTGGGCTGACCTGCATAGAAGCAAACTCCTCTCTCCCGCCCTTTGTTTTCTGTCACTACCCTAGACCTGACCACCAACCTCCCAAGACCAGTTCAACTCCGTTTAGTTATTGCAATGGGTAGTGGATGGTTTGAGTAAAAAGTAACCCGCCCTCTCTCCTCAAACGAAGATACGTCCAGTCGGGTCCAATACGAAATTTACGCCGTTTAGACCGGTACACCGCTCGCAAACGTGTTAAAACTTCACATTAGACACATCCCTCCAGCCGGTGCACTCAAGATGGACGCTCTTCCACTTCACGTTAGATACACCATCCGAACCGGTAATGGTGTCCCTAACGGGCCTCCGAAAGGTATTGTACGGACCCCTTAGACGTCTACTACTTGAGAACCGACGTCGTC
>BLSH010341351.1:0-20049 GCA_018402905.1 Glandirana rugosa | reverse complement strand
AGATCAGACCAAAATGAGGGACAAATGAGGAGGAAAGAGGGACTTTGTTCCAAATCAGGTAGAGTCCCTCGAAATCAGGGAGCTATGCACCCCCCAGTTATGGAATGCTGGACACCCAACCTGTGGGTAGCAGCCCCCTCGTCTCTCCTCTTATGCCGCATGTCTTGGTACTCTGCTGAACTGTTTGGAAATAAAGCTGAGTGCTGCCACCTTCAGGTCATAGCTGATGTACAGTAGATATCTTTGCTTCTATTAATTGAGTAAACTGGTGAAAGGCATTCCTGACGTGGACCTCTCCTTCTCCAAACCTCTATGTCGGGACGTCTCCTGGAACAGAAACTTGTGCTTAAGGGGCAAAGTAGGGTCCATTGGTGTAAGGCCTAAAGCAGGAGTGCAGAGGACTATGAACAGGTATTGGTGAAGCTAGAATTGGTCAATTGTATACCCAAGAAGAGTAGGATAGTCCTTCTGGGGGGGCTGGTGCCCATGGCACAATGTTAACCACTTGCTGACCACCATATGTAGAAAAATGTCCTGTCAGCAAGTGGTTATTACAAGATACCATTTTTTGTTCTACAGCCTCCGGTTCACTTTTGTGGTAATGAGAAGGGCCTGTCCCCCCCTCATTGCTACCACCCACAGTGGTTCCTGGGCTCTCCTCTTCCTCCAGGGAACCCAGGACTGTGGTAAAGAGCAAGGATCCCTTTACACAGAGGAGATGGAGGAACATCCTTCATCTCCTCTGTGATGAATGAAGCAAGAAACAACGAAGATTTTGTCACTTCCGGTTTCAGAGCTGTCATTCCCTGGCTGTTACAGCCAGGGAAGTAGCTGATCAAGCATGATCTGTGCTTGATTAGCTGCTTTGGAAGGGAGTTGAGACTTCAATAGTCTAACAGATTGAGTGAAGGAAACTCAGCATACCAAGACATTTTGGACAATTTCATGCTCCCAACTTTGTGGGAACAGTTTGGGGAATGGCCCCTTCATGTTCCAACATGACTGCGCACCACTGCACAAAGCAAGGTCCATGGATGAGCGAGTTTGGGGTGGAGGATCTTGACTGGCCTGCACCCAACAGAACATCTTTGGGATAAATTCGAGTGGAGACTGTGAGCCAGGCCTTCTCATCCAACATCAGTGCCTGACCTCAAAAATGTGCTGCTGGAAGAACGGTCAAACATTCCCATAGACACTCCTAAACCTTGTGGACAGCCTTCCCAGAAGAGTTGAAGCTGTTATAGCTGCAAAGGGTGGGCCAACTCAGTATTGAACCCTACAGACTAAGACTGGGATGCCATTAAAGTTCATGTGCGTGTAAAGGCAGGTGTCTCAATACTTTTGGTAATATAGTTTATGTGTTTCTGTGACATTATGGTCTGATCTCTAAGAATTAGAAACACTACTCTTGCTTTGGGGCCCCCATACCACAAGAGTTAAATCTTTGTTAAGTCTAGGGGTAGAGGAATAAGATGTAATATTTACCTTATTATTCACTATGTTAAGTCCAGCCCTCTCCTCTTGGACCCTCTGGATTGTGGGCAGCAGTCCCTCACCACACTGACATTGTAGGACTGTTGGTTATGCTTTGTACTTGATGACATTACTGTGTGACTGCCGGCTGAAGTGCTTAGAGAAGACGCTTGGGAGGATCGGTCAGAGAGGTTGGAGGAAGCCAGCTGAGGCAAGGAATAAGGTAAATATTCCAGTTTAGTCCTCTATAACCAGACTTAAGTGAAATGTGGATGACCACACACGGGTATGGAAAATCTGGACACTTTATTAATATAATCCCATAGTCACAGCCAGAGGCGTAACAGGGCCCTGGTGCAAGAAATTATGAAGGGCCAGGGCCCTTCCCGTTTCCCACTGATCCTGGGGCCCTTTATTCCTATTGTGGGGCCCTTTATTACGGTACCGCAGCAGGGCCCCTTTCACAAGTTCTGCACCGGGGGCCCCCTTTCTGCCATCCCATGGTGGTGAAATGCCAGGGCCCGGTCACAATTGCAACCTTTGCAATCCTGATAGTTCCCTCACTGGTGTCAGTAGTTTTTAATTTTTACATTAATTGTATTATTTTTTTTAGGAGCCCTGTTGGGGGGCTTTGATGAGACATCAGGGGTCTAAACAAACCTCAGCCCTCAATCTCCATCTGTGTAGCCTCAGCTGCACAGAATGAATGGACAGGAATAGCTGTGCACCGAGCCTCCCATTCATTCAGAAATGGAAGTATAGTAAAAAATCAGTTTACTATGCTTCAGTTATGAATGAACCAATTGGTACCAATCACTGACTCTGTCCATTCAGAAAAGGAAGGAGTCGGTAAATGACAAATTTACCCACCCGTTCCCATCTCTCCATCATGACACATCTTCTACAGCAGCTGGCAGGAGAGAGTGGGCGGCATTTAGAGGAACCAATCTCCTGCATTAGGAGGAAAATGGAGGAGATTGGGTTCTCTAAATACCACCTCCGCCATCCCTCCTATTCAGGTGTACACGGGCCCCCCTGGACCATGGGGCCCAGTTGCAATTGCAACCCCTGCTGACAGAAACCGTGGGGCCCCGTGCAAACTATTTGACAGCCCCCCCCCCAAAAAAAAGGTATTAAAGCTATATTTTGCTAAAAATACAATACAACTGAGTTAACAAATACAAATGAAGATGAGATGAAAAAAATATACAGGCTCCGGGATCAGAGGGAAAGAAAAAAAGTTATGCTCCAGTTCACTTGGCAGAAAAAAACACTCATATACAACATTTTTTGTACAAAGTTTAGATGAGTTTAGGAGAACCAGAAGGGTTTTTTTTTTTTCTGTCTCTTATACGTTGATCTTAAAATATGTCTGTAATCATCCTAATGTGTATGGACACATAGGAGAACATTAAGCTGCTTCTACAGGCAAAACACTAAACTCCTGTAGAAGCAGCAATTTTTTTTAAGCCAGTGTGCATGGAGCCTAAGTTAGAGAGATAACAAACTTCAATGCTGAGAGGAGGGGGCCCACACAGGGAGGTGGATCTGTATGACTGTCTCTTTCTTAGCAGATAAAAGCTTGTAGCAAGGGAAGGAGAGCAGCTTTTTCATCTGCTGGAGGAAAGGAGACACAATTGTCATCTGTCACTAATCCCCCCTGTGTGGGCCCCCCTGTGTGCTCCAGGCCCCCCACACCAAGGCTAGTTGTACCCCCCATCAGCGGCCCTGCCCCTGGTCACAGCATCATACTATACACAGGATGGACAGAGTAGGTAACGTGTTTCACGCTGAAATCGCTTACTCAACGTGAATCCCATTAACTACCGGGTCCATCCTGTGTATAGTATGATGTTTTTACTATGGGATTATTTTAGTAAAGTGTCCAGATTTTCCATACCTGAGTGTGCCGTCATCGACATTTAACGTAAGGCCCCTTTCTCACTTGTGCAACCTGAAAGTCGCGCAACTTTGCCGCAATTTTGACACGACTTGAAGTGCTGCCTGTGTAATCCTGAGGTCTATGGACCTCAAGTCGCATCAAAGTTGGACCAAAGTAGTGCAGGGACTAGTCTGAAGTCGCACAGATATGGTACGGTACTCATTGGAAATCATGGGGTACGACCTGTCATGCAGTCCCAAGTGTGAAAAGGGGCCTAAGGCTTATTTGGTTGCCAGCCGGACCGGAACCTTCTGCATGAATTTGGGGCTGGATGACAGGCAGACTGACCTTGAGCAGTGTATCATGTTTGTACTCACTGCCTATTGGGCATTTAACCCTTACAGAATGGGGGGGTATTGGGGGTCATGGAGTTCAGCTTTAATGTCTTCCCAACCAATTGACCATGCCCCTACCACCAACCCCCAATCACTAAACATTCATAACACAGAATGCTGCCTCTCTAGCACACCCTGCTGGAGCTAACTCAAACAGCAAGTGACTGAAATGATACAATCTGTATGTAGAGAGCAGCAACAGACATATACAGACAAGATGAATACAGTGTTCAGCTTCCTACAGAATCACAAAAACACAAAAAGAGGCTTTAGAATCATGCAGCATCCCTGCACAGTACCACTTCTCTTGTCCTGTATGTCGGGTGTAATTCTCAGTATCTTTTTTTATTCTGTATGTATGGTCTCTGCATAGTACCACTTCTCTTGTCCTGTATGCTGGGTGTAATTCTCGGTATCTGTTCTTATTCTGTATGTATGGACTCTGCACAGTACCACTTCTCTTGTCCTGTATGCTGGGTGTAATTCTCGGTATCCGTTCTTATTCTGTATGTATGGACTCTGCACAGCACCACTTCTCTTGTCCTGTATGCCGGGTGTAATTCTCAGTATCTGTTCTCATTCTGTATGTATGGACTCTGCACAATACCACTTCCCTTGTCCTGTATGCTGGGTGTAATTCTCAGTATCTGTTCTTATTCTGTATGTATGGACTCTGCACAGTACCACTTCTCTTGTCCTGTATGCTGGGTGTAATTCTCAGTATCTGTTCTTATTCTGTATGTATGGACTCTGCACAGTACCACTTCTCTTGTCCTGTATGCCGGGTGTAATTCTCAGTATCTGTTCTTATTCTTCATGTATGGACTCTGCACAGTACCACTTCTCTTGTCCTGTATGCTGGGTGTAATTCTCAGTATCTGTTCTTATTCTATATGTATGGTCTCTGCACAGTACCACTTCTCTTGTCCTGTATGCTGGGTGTAATTCTCGGTATCTGTTCTTATTCTGTATGTATGGACTCTGCACAGTACCACTTCTCTTGTCCTGTATGCTGGGTGTAATTCTCTGTATCTGTTCTTATTCTGTATGTATGGTGCACAGAACCTCTTAGTATCGCTCTTCATTTCCCCTGGAGATGGATACATTGTACAGTTTTCTCTGTCCCCCTCTGCTGGGCATTCCAGGAATATTCTCTGTCATATTCCCTTTGGCTTATCCCCATCCTATGTGATGGTGAAGGTTCATTGTGCAGAGATGTGGGAGGGGCTAGAGTCTGATTTAAAGGATAAATCCAAATAAAATCATCAATGTGTGAAATGTGGGCATAATGCTCCTGTGTCACTTCCCATGTACAGTACCTCCCAGGGTGGTAGGAAGCCAATGCAATTATTAAGCATCCTCTTTATATTTCTGGCACAATAATCTTTCCATGATTCTATGGGGGCTATTTATATAAAAAGAATTGCTGTGTGAATGTCCCAGAATTCTTGCAAACGTAACAAATAATCCTCAGAATGTTTGTAATATTTGAAATATCAGTGTCTATTTGTTGCCTTTCTCAGGGCGAAAGTTACTTTTCCTAGCATTCATTTCTTAGAAAAAAATAGCCTTAAGCACAGAAGATGCAAACAACATTCAACCAATAGAGAAAATATCCTAACGCTAAAGGCTAAGAACATTCGACTAGAAGAGTTAGAGAACATTCGATGAACACAGAAAATAGCAGTGCTAGGATGAGGTCTCCTGGTCCCAGGGTGAAATGGCAAACTGCAGAGCATTGGCGCCAGTTCCCACAATAATAACACCCCAGCATTGGTGCCAGATTCTGCGATAATAACCCCCAGCATTCTGCAATAATAGCCCCTAGCATTGGTGCCAGATTCTTCAATAATAGCCCCCAGCATTGGCGCCAGTTCCTGCAATAATAAACCCCAGCATTGGTGCCAGTTTCTGCAATAATAAACCCCAGCATTGTTGTCAGCTTCTGCAATAATAACCCACAGCATTGACGCCAGTTTCTGCAATAATAACCCACAGCATTGGCGCCAGTTTCGGCAATAATAAACCCCAGCATTGGTGCCAGCTTCTGCAATAATAGCCCCAGCATTGGCGCCAGTTCCTGCAATAATAAACCCCAGCATTGGTGCCAGCTTCTGCAATAATAACCCACAGCATTGGCGCCAGTTTCTGCAATAATAAACCCCAGCATTGGTGCCAGCTTCTGCAATAATAAACCCCAGCATTGGTGCCAGCTTCTGCAATAATAACCCACAGCATTGGTGCCAGCTTCTGCAATAATAACCCACAGCATTGGTGCCAGTTTCTGCAAAAATAACCCACAGCATTCGTGCCAGTTTCTGAAATAATAACCCCCATTATTGGTGCCAATTTCTTCAATAATTAACCCCAGAATTGGTGCCAGTTTCTGCAATAATAACCCCCAGCATTGATGCCAGTTTCTTCAATATTAACCCACAACATTGGTATCATTTTCTGCAATAATAACCCCCAGCATTAGTGTCAGTTTTTACAATAATAACCCCCAGCATTGGCACTAGTTTCTGGAATAATAACCCTCATTATTTTTGTCAGTTTCTTCAATAATAACCCCCAAATTGGTGTCAATTTCTGCAATAATAACCCCCAGCATTAGTGTCAGTTTCTGCAATAATAACCCCCAGCGTTGGCCCTAGTTTCTGCAATAATAACCCCCAGCACTGGTGCCAGTTTCAGCAATAATAACTCCCATCATTGGTGCCAGTTTCTGCAATAATATCCCCCAGCATTGGTGCCAGTTTCTGCAATAAAATCCCCCAGCATTGGTGCCAGCTTCTGCAATAATATCACCCAGCATTGGTGCAAGTTTCAGCAACAATAACCCCCATTATTGATGCCAGTTTCTTTAATAATAATCCCCAGCATTGGTGCCAGTGTGTGTAAAAATAACCCCCAGCATTGGTGTCAGTTTTTGCAATAATAACCCCCAGCATTAGTGTCTGTTTCTGCAATAATAACCCCCAGCATAGGTGCCAGTTTTGTGGCAGTGTTAATTAACCCCTTCATGTTGCATTATTGGCCAGTGGCAGTGTAAATGAACCCCTTTGTTACACATTATTAAAGGGTTAACAAACACTGCCACTGGCCACTTATTACACACAGAGGGGTAATTAACACATTAGTGCCAGTTAACCCATGCATGCTGCATTACTAGCCAATGGCAGTGATGCTTAATTAACCCCTTCATAGCCCCCATCACAAAGCCCCCCGCACCCCCCAAGGAGTTAATCATTTCACAGGAAATGTATTAATTACTTCACTATTGTTGATGCTCAGCCTGCTGCCAACAACTACTGTTAATTTATGGACTTACCTGCTCCCTCGTGTTGCCACCCTCTCTTTTCACAGCCCCTGAATGACGTTACATCAGAGCCTGGAAGTAGCAGTCATGTGCCGGGTGGAGATCATTCCGCCTGCGAGGGAAGTGCGATTTTTTTTGCAGCACTAGGAGCACTGCAGCACTCAGCACCCCGCTTGCCATTCTGCAAGGTGCTCTGTTATGGGCTCCCTCTGGCAATGGTGATCTCACAGTCTGTGCTGGGCATCATCATCCGCCCTCAGGCAGACTTTAGCTGGAGCACTGCATGTGATGTCACAGACTGACTCATCTCCAACTGCCTTCCTCTCTTTTTGGACTGTTGTGCCCCTGGGCTCCTGCCCCTTCTGTCCCAGACTCATCCTCGTCCTGTCTAACACTGAAGGCTAAGAACATTTGACCAGTAGAGAAAATAGACTAAGATTATAGGCTAAGAGCATTTGACCAGTAGAGAAAATAGACTAACATTATAGGCTAAGAGCATTTGACCAATAGAGAAAATAGACTAACATTATAGGCTAGGAACATTTGACCAGTAGATAAAATAGACTAACATTATAGGCTAAGAACATTTGACCAGTAGAGAAAATAGACTAACATTATAGTCTAAGAACATTTGACCTGTAGAGAAAATAGACTGAAATTATAGGCTAAGAGCATTTGACCAGTAGAGAAAATAGACTAACATTATAGGCTAGGAACATTTGACCAATAGGGAAAATAGACTAAGATTATAGGCTAAGAGCATTTGACCAATAGGGAAAATAGACTAAAATTATAGGCTAAGAACATTTGACCAGTAGAGAAAATAGACTAAGATTATAGACTAAGAGCATTTGACCAGTAAAGAAAATAGACTAAGATTATAGGATAGGAACATTTGACCAGTAGATAAAATAGACTAACATTATAGGCTAAGAACATTTGCCCAGTAGAGAAAATAGACTAAGATTATAGGCTAAGAACATTTGACCAGTAGAGAAAATAGACTAACATTATAGGCTAAGAACATTTGCCCAGTAGAGAAAATAGACTAAGATTATAGGCTAGGAACATTTGACCCGTAGAGAAAATAGACTAACATTATAGGCTAAGAACATTTGACCCCTAGAGAAAATAGACTAACATTATAGTCTAAGAACATTTAACCTGTAGAGAAAATAGACTGACATTATAGGCTAAGAGCATTTGTCCAGTAGAGAAAATAGACTAACATTATAGGCTAGGAACATTTGACCAGTAGAGAAAATAGACTAAGATTATAGACTAAGAGCATTTGACCAGTAAAGAAAATAGACTAAGATTATAGGCTAGGAACATTTGACCAGTAGATAAAATAGACTAACATTATAGGCTAAGAACATTTGCCCAGTAGAGAAAATAGACTAAGATTATAGGCTAAGAACATTTGACCAGTAGAGAAAATAGACTAACATTATAGGCTAAGAACATTTGCCCAGTAGAGAAAATAGACTAACATTATAGGCTAGGAACATTTGACCCGTAGAGAAAATAGACTAACATTATAGGCTAAGAACATTTGACCAGTAGAGAAAATAGACTAACATTATAGTCTAAGAACATTTGACCTGTAGAGAAAATAGACTGACATTATAGGCTAAGAGCATTTGTCCAGTAGAGAAAATAGACTAACATTATAGGCTAAGAACATTTGACCAGTAGAGAAAATAGACTAACATTATAGGCTAAGAACATTTGACCAGTAGAGAAAATGGACTAAGATTGTAGGCTAAGAGCATTTGACCAGTAGAGAAAGTAGACTAAGATTATAGACTAGGAACATTAGACCAGTAGAGAAAATAGACTAACATTATAGGCTAAGAACATTTGACCAGTAGAGAAAATAGACTAACATTATAGACTAAGAACATTTGACCATTAGAGAAAATAGACTAACATTATAGGCTAAGAACATTTGACCAGTAGAGAAAATAGACTAACATTATAGGCTAAGAACATTTGACCAGTAGAGAAAATAGACTAACATTATAGGCTAGGAACATTTGACCAGTAGAGAAAATAGACTAACATTATAGGCTAAGAGCATTTGACCAATAGAGAAAATAGACTAACATTATAGGCTAGGAACATTTGACCAGTAGATAAAATAGACTAACATTATAGGCTAAGAACATTTGACCAGTAGAGAAAATAGACTAACATTATAGGCTAAGAACATTTGACCAGTAGAGAAAATGGACTAAGATTGTAGGCTAAGAGCATTTGACCAGTAGAGAAAGTAGACTAAGATTATAGACTAGGAACATTAGACCAGTAGAGAAAATAGACTAACATTATAGGCTAAGAACATTTGACCAGTAGAGAAAATAGACTAACATTATAGACTAAGAACATTTGACCATTAGAGAAAATAGACTAAGATTATAGACTAAGAGCATTTGACCAGTAAAGAAAATAGACTAAGATTATAGGATAGGAACATTTGACCAGTAGATAAAATAGACTAACATTATAGGCTAAGAACATTTGACCAGTAGAGAAAATAGACTAACATTATAGGCTAAGAACATTTAACCTGTAGAGAAATAGGCTAAGAACATTTGACCAGTTGAGAAAATAGACTAACATTATAGGCTAAGAACATTTGACCAGTAGAGAAAATAGACTAAGATTATATGCTAAGAACATTTGACCAGTAGAGAAAATAGACTAACATTATAGTCCAAGAACATTTGACCAGTGAGAAAATAGACTAAGATTATAGGCTAAGAGCATTTGACCAGTAAAGAAAATAGACTAACATTATAGGCTAAGAACATTTGCCCAGTAGAGAAAATAGACTAAGATTATAGGCTAAGAACATTTGACCAGTAGAGAAAATAGACTAACATTATAGGCTAAGAACATTTGCCCAGTAGAGAAAATAGACTAAGATTATAGGCTAGGAACATTTGACCCGTAGAGAAAATAGACTAACATTATAGGCTAAGAACATTTGACCCCTAGAGAAAATAGACTAACATTATAGTCTAAGAACATTTAACCTGTAGAGAAAATAGACTGACATTATAGGCTAAGAGCATTTGTCCAGTAGAGAAAATAGACTAACATTATAGGCTAGGAACATTTGACCAGTAGAGAAAATAGACTAAGATTATAGACTAAGAGCATTTGACCAGTAAAGAAAATAGACTAAGATTATAGGCTAGGAACATTTGACCAGTAGATAAAATAGACTAACATTATAGGCTAAGAACATTTGCCCAGTAGAGAAAATAGACTAAGATTATAGGCTAAGAACATTTGACCAGTAGAGAAAATAGACTAACATTATAGGCTAAGAACATTTGACCAGTAGAGAAAATAGACTAACATTATAGGCTAGGAACATTTGACCAGTAGAGAAAATAGACTAACATTATAGGCTAGGAACATTTGACCCGTAGAGAAAATAGACTAACATTATAGGCTAAGAACATTTGACCAGTAGAGAAAATAGACTAACATTATAGTCTAAGAACATTTGACCTGTAGAGAAAATAGACTGACATTATAGGCTAAGAGCATTTGTCCAGTAGAGAAAATAGACTAACATTATAGGCTAAGAACATTTGACCAGTAGAGAAAATAGACTAAGATTATATGCTAAGAACATTTGACCAGTAGAGAAAATAGACTAACATTATAGTCTAAGAACATTTGACCAGTGAGAAAATAGACTAAGATTATAGGCTAAGAGCATTTGACCAGTAAAGAAAATAGACTAACATTATAGGCTAAGAACATTTGCCCGGTAGAGAAAATAGACTAAGATTATAGGCTAGGAACATTTGACCCGTAGAGAAAATAGACTAACATTTGACCAGTAGAGAAAATAGACTAACATTATAGGCTACGAACATTTGACCAGTAGATAAAATAGACTAACATTATAGGCTAAGAACATTTGACCAGTAGAGAAAATAGACTAACATTATAGGGTAAGAACATTTGACCAGTAGAGAAAATAGACTAACATTATAGGCTAGGAACATTTGACCAGTAGAGAAAATAGACTAACATTATAGGCTAAGAACATTTGATAACAAGAGGTAAAGTACATTTGACCAACAGAGAAAATGATAGGTTAAGAACATTCAAACAGAACAATCAACCAATAGAAAGAACAGCCTAACACTATAGGTTAAAAACATTTGACTAGAAGAGGAAATAACTCCAGGAAGATCTTTGCTAAGTGTATGGAGGTTTCTGTGCTCACCACAGTGTAATGAACATACCATAGAGACTAAACTGCTGTACAAAATTGATACAGTGTTGCAGAGATGGAACTCTACCTTAGTTGATCCGTGAATGGATGCAGTCCAGTAAACTATAGAATTTCGTCTTTGCAGCATTGTATCAATTCTGTGTAGCAGGTCACCCTTTATAGTAGCTTATTCGTTACACTTAATAAAATGTATTTACTATGATTGTCAGCTCCAGCTAGTGGCCAAAATGTGGTATTTTCCTGATCCATAATCCCTGATGTAAGCATTGGGCTGGCTCTTGGGAGGAGTTATGCAAATATGAAAAATGCCTTGATGGGTGGGTGTTAGTCTGAAAGAGATAGGAAAGCTTTATTTGCACTCAGACTGCCCTAGGTAATGCCTACACATGATGCTGAGCCTCCTGTTCTGCTGGTTATACATACAATTTAAAGGGAATTTGGAACAAATTCTTTTTTAACTTTATATTGTTTTTCATCTCTTTTTTTTCACTTGCATAATCTTTGCTGTATAACTGAACCTGTAATACTGGAGCCCCAAAGCACTAAAGAAAGATCAAGCAGAATCTGCCTGCCTTCAGACTATCTCTCTTTAATTGAAACTCAGCAAGGAGCTGTCTGAACGCAGTCAAAGGGACAGGCAAGGGGAGGAGTCACTGCTCGGAATATTTTAGTTAATAATATGCCAATTTCAGCCTGAGCTACTGTGCTCTGTACACACAACAAGCTTTTTACAATAGAAGAGTTGAGAGCCTGGAGAACACATTAAAAAGAGCTACTGGCTGTATAAGGGAATACAACTTTTTACATTCACTACTTCCTACCTAGCTAAACAATTTTTTTTACTTTCATATTTATGTTCTGATCTAATAAATGGATACATATTACACAAAGCCCTGATACATTTTAATAATTCTTTAGATCTATTGGTGACATAGAATATGATGTCTCCTCATTATGGATGGGCCGAACACCCCCCCGGTTCGGTTCGCACCAGAACATGCGAACAGACAAAAAATTTGTCCGAACATCCAAATACCGTTAAAGTCTATGGAACCCAAACATGAGAAATCAAAAGTGTTCATTTTAAAGGCTTTTATGCAAATTATTGCCATAAAAAAATGTATGGGGACCCGGGTCCTGCCCTAGGGGACATGTATCAATGCAAAAAAAAAAGTATTTAAATCAATCGTTTTTTCGGGAGCAATGATTTTAATAATGCTTAAAGTGAAACAATATAAATTAAATTTTCCTTTAAATATCGTTCCTGGGGGTTCCCTTAGTCTGCCTGTAAAAGGGCGCATCTCTGTGATGTTTATAACATAGCCAGAGCAAAATGATATTTGTAAAGGAAAAATTGTTATTTAAAACTGCACTCACTGCTGTATTGCCGGTTCTCTGCAATATAGATAAAAATCACTGAAAAAAATTTGCATAGGGTCCCCCCCTCTCCTCCCCAGGCCATACCAGGACCTTCAGGTCTGGTATGGATTTTAAGGGAAAAAATTTAAAAGAAAATTGGTGTGGGGTTCCCCCTAAGATCCAAACCAGACTCTTATCTGAGCATGCAACCTGGCTGGCCGGGATGGGGGGGACAAGCGAGCGCCTCCAGAACCGTACCAGGCTACATGCCCATTATGGGGAGTATGGGTGCTTTGGGGCTCTGCACCCCCTACCCCTGAGCACCTTGTCCCTATGTTGATGGGGACAAGAGCCTCTTCCCCACAACCCTGGGTTGTGGGGGTGTGCAGGTGGGGGGCTTATCGGAATCTGGAAGCCCCCTTTAATAAGGGGGCCCCCAGATCCCGCCCCCCCATGTGAATTAGTATCGGGTACATCGTACCCCTACTACTTCTCCAAAAGGTGTCAAAAAAGAAAAAAAACACAGAAGACAATTAGGGACATTAAAAAATAAAAATAAATGTCCCCCATTGTAATCCATCGTCAATCACGGCAAGTGACGAACCCGAAAAAAAAAAAAAGCCGCAACAGCTCCTCCTCCATGGGAGGGCTCCCACCGACTTAGCTCTCTTTGTTTTGACAGTTTATATATAGTGAAGGGTGGGGCCACCCGGTGGCGTAACAGAGTGACCCGCCCCTCCGACGTCACATGATGTCCGAGGGGGCGGGGTCACCAGCTACGTCACCGGGTAGCCCCGTCCTGGACTATAAATAAACTGTCAAAACACGGCGAGCGCAGACAGCGGCAGCTCTCCCATGGAGGAGGAGCTGTGCGCGCCGTCATCTCGCCATGCATTATGGGGCACTCCGCGGTGGGCGAAGTTGCCGGGAACGCCCCATAATGTTCACACTTTCGACGAACGGGCGAACCGTAGGCCCATCCCTAAGCCTGATGTGTATTGTGGCTGGTGGGATGTGTTTCCCTCCAAGGACTGACTCTTGTTTTCTTTTTCCCTTAGGCCCTTTTCACGCATGCTGTACGTTTGTCCATTTTTCATCCATTCGTTGACGGATGAAAAACGGATATCAATGCATCTCTATGGAAAAATGGATGCATTGATGTCCGTTTTTCTGATCAAAGCTCTATTTTTCTTCCGTTAAAAAAATGGATCAGACGAAAAACAGATGTAAACTGACAAAGGGACCTTTCACACGGGGGTTCCGTATGTCCGTTTTTCCACCATTCGTTGGCTAATGAAACACGGACATATATGTATGTCTATGGGCAAGCGGATGTTAGCGGATGATCATCCACTGACATTCACCTCTGTTAAGTTCCGTTTTTTGAGATGAAAGAAAACCCGATCTGCTGACATCCGTTTTTAAACTTTTTTTTTCTCTCATTACACACACTGTATATAGCTGGTTGCTAAGGATGGGGCTGGGAAGCTGGCCGCTGCATCCTTAACAACCGATGAGTCATCAGATGACAGCTGAAAAAAATGGTCGTGGTGTCCCCCCAGGTCCATACCAGGCCGTTCAGGTCTAGTATGGATTTGGAGGGACCCCCCGCCCACACCAAATTGTTAAAAAAAAAACAGCGTAGGGTTCCTCCCAAAATCCAAACCAGGCCCTTCAGGTCCAGCATGGATTCGGAGGGAACCCCCCATGCCATTTATTTTCTTAAAAACGACATCACGTTGGGATCCCCCCAAAATCCATACCAGGCTCCAGGCTCTTCAGGTCTAGTATGGATTCAGAGGGGACCCCTACCCACACCAAAAAAAAAAAAAATAATGGTGCGTGGTCCATACCATACCAGACCCTTATCCGAGCATGCAGCCTGGCAGGTCAGGAAAGGGAAGGGATGAGCGAGCGTCCCCACCCCCCCCCACCCTGAACCATACCAGTCTGCATGCCCTCAACATGGGGGGTGGGTGCTTTGAGGCAGGTGGGGCCCTGCGCCCCCCCACCTCAAAGCACCTTGCCCTTATGTTGATGAGGACAAGGGCCTCTTCCCAACAACCCTGGGCTGTGGTTGTCAGGGGTCTGTGGTCTCTCCCGGTGCCATCTTCTTCCACCGTTGTCTCTCCCGGTGCCGTCTTCTCCCACCGCTGTCTCTCCCGGTGCCGTCTTCTCCCAACGTTGTCTCTCTCGGCGCCATCTGCTCCCACCGCTGTCTCTCCCAGTGCCATCTTCTCCCACTGCTGTCTCTCCCGGTGCCGTCTTCTCCCACCGCTGTCTCTCCCAGTGCCGTCTTCTCACACTGCTGTCTCTCCCGGTGCCGTCTTCTCCCACCGCTGTCTCTCCCGGTGCCGTCTTCTCCCACCGCTGTGTCTCCCGGTGCCATCTTCTCCCACCGCTGTCTCTCCCGGTGCCATCTTCTCCCACCGGCCACCGCTGTCTCTCCCGGTGCCGTCTTCTCCCACCGCTGTCTCTCCCGGTGCCATCTTCTCCCACTGCTGTCTCTCCTGGAGCCATCTTCTCCCGCTGCCATCTTCTCCCTCCATCATCTCTCTTCAGAAGAACAGCGGCATTTTTTTTTTTAGCGTGTAACCGGCGGCAAGGAAGAAGACAACAATGGAGAGACGGCGGCAGGAGAGACGGCACTGGGAGAGACGGCTCGGGGAGAACATGGCGGCGGGAGAGGACGGCTCGGGGAGAAGACGGCTCTGGGAGAAAACAGCTCAGAGCTAGTAACCGCTTAAAGCGGAGTTTTAAAAAATTAAAAGTCAGCAGCTACAAATACTGTACTGACCAGGGAGCCTGGCGATGTCAGCACCCGAAGCCGGCCCGTCCCTCGGGGTTACCAGTTTTGAGTTACAGAGGAGATCTAGTGCCAGAATTGTTGCTGTCACTCTAACAATTGCGGCGATACCTCACATGTGTGGTTTGAATACCTTTTTCATATGCGGGCGCGACTTACGTATGCGCTCGCTTCTGTGTGCAAGTTCGGCGGGACGGGGATGCTTTAAATATTATTTTTCTTATTTATTTGATGTTTTATTTTTTTATTTATTTTTTTTTTTTAAAACTCTGTTTATTATTTTGCATGACATAACAAAACATACAACCTCAACCACAGGCATGCAAGCCGTGTACATTCATGTAGTCAAAGACATTATATATACCTTCTTTTGTCTGTTGTGATACACAGAAACGTAATACAACCATTACACTTGGAAATGCTGCTCAAGCTCCAACATTCATTATCTTTATTGGTCCTTTTGGGCCTCGTGGACACCCCCCCTCTCATTGTATGTAGTCAGAGCAAACCGTGGTCTCTCCACAGAATCTTCAGCGAGGCCTCATTAACATCACCCACCCTCCTTATGAATCCGATGCAGTAGAGGAGTTCTCCAGCCACTTTGACCAGACCTTGTTATACTTGGAAGGACAGCCCCTACTAGCATATGTATCTTTATATAGGGGTAGGCTATCATTAACCATCTTTTTCCAAAAGACCAGTGATGGGGGGTTAGGCTTGCGCCAATGCATTGCAATGGCCTTGCGGGCGTAGAAAAGCAGCAGACCGACCAGTGTACGGCCCGCCACCGTCGGTATGAAGGTCTCCACCAGGCCTAAAACGCAGACGGACATGGACATCGGAATCTGGATGGAGGCAAGCTGTTGAATGGTAGCTGTCACCTCTCCCCAGAATCCAATCACATGCGGGCACGTCCAGAAGATGTGCGAGAAGTCCGCGAGGGACCCCCCCCGCACCTCCAGCAGTCTGGGGTGAGGCCCGGATTCATCTTGGATATTCGGTAAGGGTTAAAATATGCTCTATGTACTATCTTAAATTGAACCATCTTATCCCTTGTTGACACCAGGGACCTAAAGGGGGAGTTCCACATGTCATCCCAGTCATCATTGTCAAGGTCTGGGATGTCACGTTCCCATCTACTTCTAAGATTTGTTAAGCTAGGGAGGGAAGTTATTTTTTTATTTTTACTCTGTCCCTTTAAAAAAAAAATTTGGCCCACTTTTATTCCTATTACAAGAAATGTAAAAATAGTAAAAAAGCATGACAGGACCTCTTTAATGTTGGATCTGGGGTCAAAAAGACCTCAGATCTCACATTTACACTCAAATGCAATTTAAAAAAATTTCCCCTTTAAGACCATGGGGGGGAAGTGACGTTTGACGTCGCTTCCGTCGTTATCCAATGTTATGGAGCCGAGTGGGGGCCATCTTTCCCTCACTCGGCTCCAGGCATTGAGGAGAGAGGATCGGATCGTCTCCCCCACTACCGACGGCTCCTGTAATCAGAGGAGATGACCAGAGTGTGGCGGGAGGGGGACACCTCTCCCGCCACTGATAAAAGTGATCTTACGGCGAATCGGCCGTAGAGACCACTTTTATCCGAAAGAGGACCGCCCCACCGTTCTGCCATAACCCCGGTATTTAAAGACAAAGTACCAACATAAAACGACGGCGGCTGGTCCTTAAGTGGTAAAGGACTTGTCAAAATCCGGCTCTTGTTTATTTGAACTTTTCAGTGCTTTTTTGGTAAGTGGTTAGGGGTGCGATGTACCCGATACCCACTCACATGGGGGGGGGGCCAGGATCTGGGGGCCCCCTTGTTAAAGGGGGCTTCCAGATCCTGATAAGCCCCCTGCTCGCAGACCCGTACAACCACAGCCCAGGGTTGTGGGGAAGAGGCCCTTGTCCCCATCAACATGGGAGCAAGGTGCTTTGAGGTGGGGGGGGGGACGCAGAGCCCCCTAGGCTATATGAAAGGCATTTTGATATAAAACTACACACTAAAGCCTCGTACACACGGTTCGACAGTCGTATGAAAACGGTCGTACGATCGCTCGCTGTATGCTAAATCGACCGTTAGTACGCGCGATTAGAACAGCCGACATACGACGGTCGTACAACAGTAGTTGTATGAGCAAACTAGAAAACTTTGGTAGCACCAACAAGCGGTCGTACGACCGTTGTATCGTGTGTACAGAGAAGTTGGTCCAACAAGTTGTATTGTGCAAAACACGCATGCTCAGAAGTCAGGAATGGCCGGACGCTAATTACATGCACCTGAACTTTCTCTTTATACGTTCATAACACGTCACTACATTCTGCTTGGTCGTACGATTGTGTAGTGCATGTCAGTACGGGAGATATAACAGCCAACATGCGATTTGGGCCGTTCGGTCGTAGGACCGTTGCACCGTGTGTACGAGGCTTTAGATGCACTCTTCTTGGAGATTTTCCTCTTGACATATTTCAGATACATCTCCTTTACTGCTAACCTGTTCACCTCAATATGATCCTCTGTGTCCGGCCCCATGATTCTGTTCTCTGGATTGTGGTTCACCACATAACTTTCAGCCTACACAACATATATGGTCCTGAAGAAGCTATTTGCGAAATGCGTTGACCCATCACTATATAAAATTATATGTTTGTATTCTCATTAAATCATGCATTTCATATACGTATTTCTATCGATCTCTTGAGTTGTAGGCTTTATTGTTATTACTATTTTGTACAGGGAGAGGCTTACACCTACCCCCTAGACAATTCTAAACCATTTTCAATGATGTTAGAACTCTTTAATAAACTGATGTTTTAATGATACATCTCATTTGTCCCATGGTGTGCCAGGAAAGTCCACTTTTTTGCTGCGGTGACCCTCTTTGAGGATTCCTTTTGTCTTTTGTGATGAAATGAACGGTCCGCATGTGTGAAAGGGGCCTTATCTTATATGGGCAGATCCCTCCCTGGTTGTTGATACTTACAGTTATTCTACTAACCTCTTGTGTAGGGATGTAATGATCCCCATTCCACCACCCCTCCTCCTCACCTCCTTGGGCTATCAGTGACCACCATCACGCCGGTGACACCCACCATACCCACTCTCTCCCAACAAAGTACCTCCCACCCATTACCCAGAGTGCAGAGGATGCAAGTCTCATTTCAGATCTCATCTGGTGTGCATCCGCTCAATGTGCAGATTGGACTTTATACTGATGGGAATATACCTACACACTGGGGTTTTTTCAGCGGGAATGCGGGGGGAGCGCCGTTCCGCACCTCCAGCACTGAATGTATGTAATAGCAAGGGGTGTGGGGTGTGCTGGAGGGTCTGTTGATGCTGGCTGCTGGGGGATCTATTATCACCAGTGGGGATCTGTTTTTGTGTGCGTGTCTATTGTTGCTGGTAGGGGAACTATTGTTGCTGGGGGGTCTTATGTTGCTGGTAGGAATCTACTATTGAGGGAGAGGTCTATTGTTGTTGTATGCTAGAGGGTTTATTGATGCTGGCTGCTGAGAGATCTGTTGTTGCTGCTGGATGGCCTAATGTTGCTGGGTGGATCTTTTGTTACTGGGATGGTATTTTGTTGTGGGTGGTCCATTATTGCTGTGGGGGGGTCTATTGTTCTGTGGGGAAACTATTATTGCTAGGGTGGGGTCCATTGTCGCTAGAGGAGTCTATGGTTGTGTGAGGGATCTATTGTTGCTGGATGAGGGATCTATTGTTGCTGTGGGACCTATTGTTGCTGGGGTGGGGTCCATTGTTGCTGGAGGAGTCTATTGTTGTGCTAGGGATCTAATGTTGCTGGGTGAAATCTATTGTTGCTGTGAGGACCTATTGTTGTAGGGGTGGGGTCTGTTGTTGCTGGGGGGGGGGGCTATTGTTGCTAGGAGGCCTATTGTTGCTCAGGTGGCATCCATTGTTGCTGGGGGGAGTCTATTGTTGTGTGAGGGATCTATTGTTTCTGGGGTAGGGTCTATTGTTGCTGGAGGGATGTATTGTTGCTGGCTCCAGTGTATCTATTTTACTGTATTTCTTGATATTAGATAAGAATAGATTCCATACAAATTATTTAGCACCACAAAATGATACTTGGGGTAGTACTGGGAGGCAGGTAGGGGTTGGAACAAAGGGACGGTACTTAGAGGTGGATATTGGGTGGAGACAAGGGGAGACTCAGAAGGGGGGGGGGGGGGTCCTGCACCTATTTCTGGGAAAAAAAGCCCTGCGGCCACCGGAAATGAGTGTAAACCAACTGTACAACATATGGACCTGGCAGTGAAAGGGTTAAACGGTTGCCTATGAAAAATTTAGGCTGCTGAAGTTGGTTGCCGTTTCTCGTGGAACACTCGATTTTAAGGCTTGGCATGTTGGGTATCTATTGACTCGGCACAGCCTCCAAAAAATTGGTTAATGCATTGCGCCTGGGTTCCCTAAAGTCAACTTTAGTAGAGTTGAGCGAACACCTGGAAGTTCGGGTTCTGCTGGTCCGTCCGAACCTCGGGACAAAGTCCGGGTCCGGGTCCGGACGGAACCCGAACGATCGCACGGACA
>BLSH010341350.1:249339-264036 GCA_018402905.1 Glandirana rugosa | reverse complement strand
GTACTAGGTCAAGAATATGATCACCTCGGGTTGGGCTTTTTACTAACTGTTTTAGAGAAACCCCATTTAGTGCTTCCATTACATCCCTGCTCCTGCTTGTAATAGCAGTTTGAGAATTCCAGTTAACGTCAGGCATGTTGAAGTCACCCATAATCAAAACCTCTCCCTTCATTGCCATTTGAGTTATCTCATCAATCAACAAGTTATCATAATCTTCACTCTGTCCTGGGGGTCTGTATACTATTCCAATTCTAAGGGAAGATCCCTCCCTGGTTGGAAGGCAGACCCAGAGGGTTTCAAGTATTTCATTTGTCTTTTGAATTAATGTTAGTTTTATGTCATTTTTTACATATATGGCAACTCCACCTCCCCTCTTCCCTACTCTGTCATTCCTGTATAGTGTGTACCCTGGTATAGTTATTTCCCAGTCATTTGAATCCTTGAACCATGTCTCTGTAATTGCAACAAGGTCCAAGTTATCCCTAGACATAAGAGCTGTCAGTTCACAAAGCTTGTTGGCTAAACTACGGGCATTAGTGCACATGACATGACAAACACTACTTTCAACTGCTTTCTTTCTATTAACAGAAACTTCAACTGAAGTGACCACCTCATCAGCCCAGACATTACCAACATGAATCCTCACATTTGTTTCAACCTGCTGGGGACAGAAACTCTCCTCAACAATTATATCTCTGCCCCCATTTCTCTGACCGTCTCCTGTATCATGCCTGCAGTCTCTGACCATCTCCTGTAGTATGTCTGCAGTCTCTGACCATTTCTTTTATCATGTCTGCAGTCTGTGACCATCTCTTGTATCATGTCTACAGTCTCTGACCATCTCCTGTATCATGTTTGCAGTCTCTGACCATCTCTTGTAGGATGTCTGCAGTCTCTGACCATTTCTTGTATCATCTCTGCAGTCTCTGACCATCTCCTTTATCATGTCTGCAGTCTCTGACCATCTCCTTTATCATGTCTGCAGTCTCTGACCATCTCTTGTATCATGTCTGCAGTCTCTGACCATCTCTTGTATCATGTCTGCAGTCTCTGACCATCTCTTTTATCATGTCTGCAGTATATCTGGGGGCCTGGTGGGGGCTCTTTCTAACAGACTCTCTAACAGAGGCCCTCTATGTGTCCATTAGAGAGATCCCCCTCCAGGTCCCATTAGAGTACTCTGCTTCTCTTCCTTTATTTTGTTTATTGTTAAAAGATCGTGGGAGGATCCCAGGGTACTGAAGACTCCTTAAGGGAGCATCTTTGTGTTTGAGTTGTTGCCATGGAAACATGTGTAAAGGGGAGGGGTTAATGAGATGCCTACGCCCACCTGGGGGGGGCAGAAATATTTCTGCACCCAGACGTCTGTGACCCTAGGATCGGCTCTGCTCAAACTGTAAGGGTTAAATGCTCATTAAGTCTAGAGGGTTACAAAAAAGGCCCTATTACTCACCTTCTCCTTACTTCAGTAGGCTCCCCAAGTATATTAAACCAGAGCCAACCAGAGTGAGGAGTCAGGTTAGTAAGGCAGCCTCTTGTTGTACCCTCCAGGCTATGAGCATTCAAGCATTGCAGTGCAGAGGGACCCCACTGCAATATCCTTTTTGTGTCCAGAGTTAGGCTTTAACAAGCAGAATTTACGTTTTAAAACAAGGTATCACTGATCTCTGTAGCTGCAGGCATTGTGGAGCAATTCACCTTTGAAATTTATAGCAGTAAATACTTTCACTTTCATTACAGCAGCTCAGCCAACTATGCTCCCTCCTCCCAGGACTGACTTATAGGGGCTGTAAACCCTCGTTTTTAAAAAAAATAAAATTAACAAACATACCAATATGTACCTGCTCTGTGTAATTGTTTTGCACAGAGCAGCCCCGATCCTCCTGTTCTGGGGTGCCAGAGCTCCAGGCCCCTCCTCTCCATCGAGTGCCACCATGGAAAGCCGCTTTCCCCGAGGGCACCGGTGTATGCTCGCTCCCAAGTCCTGCTGCTGCGTCCATTGACATAGACAACGGGACTCACCCCCGATTCCCGCTTTTGTGTCACTGGATTTGATTGACAGCAGCGGGAGCCAATGGCTCCTGAAGTTATTACTCTGTCCAATAGGGAGAGGGACAGCGACTGGAGCCGCTGCACTCATGCACATCGATGGATCGGAGGTAAGAAAAGGGGGGGGGGGGGTCTGGGGGGAACTGCAGCACAGAAGGATTTTCACCTTAATGCACAGTCTGCCAGCCTTCAGATATCTAATTTAAACACAGAGCAGGTGCACAGGAAGAGGGGAGAGCAGAGTGCTTAAAGTAGAACTAAAGGCATGAATGGAAGAGGTAGACCTTTCATTTATCTACCCATCTTCCATTCAAAGAAAGCTTTTCATTGATAGAAGCTATAGTACTAGCTTCTATGAATGTAAGGGGGGTGGAAAGGGTAGGCATAGTCAGCACTCTTGAGAAGTATGTGACAAGTCTAGTGCTGGTATTAACCTCCACAGCACTGGATGATTATGAGAGCAGGTAGCAGCACAAAGGACACTTTGCTTTGAATGCAGATACTGTCCCTTGTGCCGATTGTAAAGTAAATATGTATAGTATCTCACAAAATTGAGTACACACCCCACATTTTGTATATGTTTTATGATATCTTTTTATGTGACAACACTGAAGAAATGACACTTTGCTACAATGTAAAATAGTGAGTGCACAGCTTGTATAACAGTGTAAATTTGCTGTCCCCTCAAAATAACTCAACACATAGTCATTAAAGTGGTTGTCGACTCATTACAACCACTTTAACCTACAGGTACACCTATAATAAGGCTTACCTGTAGGTGCCCTGCATATCTCCCAAACCTGCACGGTTTAGGAGATATGCAGTGTACTGCGATGTGGCTACGTCACCAGGCACATGCGCAGTGAAGAAACGGCCTCTTTGCCATTCCTTCACTGAGATTGTGCCATGACTGGCGGCTCATGCGCACATGCACGGGAGTGACGTCACGCGACTCCGGCCAGTCACAGAGCCGGAGATCGCAGCCCCGGAAGGAAGAGGGGCAGAAGATGGAAGCAGCCTGGAGCGGAGACATCTCTGGCTTCCAATGCAGGTAAGTGGCACATAATGGGCTAATATGCGATGGATACTAGCCCATTATGCTTTTACATTGCAGGGTAACATAGAGGAAGTAAACCCCATCAGGGTTTACTTCCTCTTTAATGTCTAAACACAACAAAAGTGAGTACAACCCTAAGTGAAAATGTCCAAATTGGGCACAATTAGCCATTTTCCCTCCCTGATGACATGTGACTCCTTAGTGTTACAAGGTCTCAGGTGTGAATGGAAAGCAGGCACGTTAAATTTGGTGTTATTGCTCTCACTCTCTCATACTGGTCACTGGAAGTTTAACATGGCACCTCATGGCGAAGAACTCTTTGAGGATGTGAAAAAAAGAATTGTTGCTCTACATAAAGATGGCCTAGGCTATAAGAAGATTGCCAAGACCCTGAAACTGAGCTGCAGCACAGTGGCCAAGACCTTATGAGCAGTTTAACAGGACATGTTCCACTCAGAACAGACCTCGCCATGATCGACCAAAGATATTGAGTGCATGGGCTCAGCGTCATGTCTTTGGGAGATAGACTTATGAATGCTGCCAGCATTGCTGCAGAGGTCGAAGGGGTGGGGGGTCATCCTGTCAGTGCTCAGACCATACGCCGCACACTGCGTCAAATTGGTCTGCATGGCTGTCGTCCCAGAAGAAAGCCTCTTCTAAAGATGATGCACAAGAAAGACTGCAAACAGTTTGCTGAAGACAAACAAACTAAGGATATGGATTACTGGAACCATGTCCTGTGGTCTGATGATGCCAAGATAAACTTATTTGGTTCAGATGGTGTCAAGCGTGTGTGGCGGCAACCAGGGGAGGAGTACAAAGACAAGTGTTTCTTGCCTACAGTCAAGCATGGTGGTGGGAGTGTCATAGTCTGGGACTGCATGAGTGCTGCCAGCACTGGGAAGCTACAGTTTATTGAGGGAATCATGAATGCCAACATGTACTGTGACATACTGAAGCAGAGCATGATCCCCTCCCTTCAGAGACTGGCAGTATTCCAACATGATAACAACCCCAAACACACCTCCAAGACGACCACTGCCTTGATAAAGATGCTGAGGGTAAATGTGATGAACTGACCAAGCTTGTGTAGCCAAGAGTTCTGAAATATTCCTCTGGCATATATACAATGGTGTTCATTGCCTAAGGCTGGATTCACACCTATGCATTTTTAGTGATTTTTGCATTTTGCAGATTTGTTCTACAGAACGTGTTCCATAGAAAACCATGTTAAATGGACTGTAATGCAAATCTGCAAAATGCAAAAAGCACTAACAATGCATAGGTGAGAATCCAGCCTTACATGGGATCTCCCTCTAGTGCTTGCTTTTGGAAAATACTGTAATTGCAGCCTGGATGATGCTTTGTGGGAGTTGTAGTGCGGAACGAGGAAATAGTAATTTCCCGTCAGGCTGTGCTGCACTGAAAACTGCTGGGAGGAGCAATGCAGGAAGATTATTTAAAGTGAAGGCGTAGCTAACAATGGCCTCTTGGAACAGCATGATTGATCAGTGAGGAACCCTGTGTGCTGCTACCACCAGAGCTAGGCCCAAAGCCTATTTACAGCATTCCAGCCGACTGAAATCTCTGCAGGTGACCCAGCTAGCAGCCGCTCTCCAGCAACACAGTGAGTGAACAGCGGAGTCTTCCGATTCTCATCTCTGTCTGGGTTGAAGCAGCAACAGCTACCGCAGCAGTTGTACCTATCGATCCAGGAGAGCTGCAAGTGCAGCAGATGCTTTACACCTCCCAGGAGCAAGCAGTCTACATGAACTAATGCTTCCAGCATTCCCAGCATCATCGACTGAGCACCGGTTTGTTTATCTTCAAACAGTCCCTTGGAATCGTGAGAGGGCTCAGCGCCCACACATAAGAGTACACATACTGTCTTTGCAGAATATCTTAATTGCCTCTTGGAATACAGTTTAGCAGTTGTGACTAATCTCATTCAAGAAGTCAGTGGAATTTTACCTATTTGTGCCTCATCTTACTGATTGGAAGGACACATTAATTATTCATAGGTACCTAATTCTTATTGCCGAAAATTGCTTGGACATTTCAGGTCAGGAGAGCTGCAACTGCATCTACCCATCTTTTCCTCACTCATATACTCAGGGCTATTGCTTGGCATTGGTTTACTTCCTAAGAACTCTTTATGCTACAACAGGAGGAATAATATATAGGCCAAGGTTATTTAGTGTGTTTGTTTAACTATAGTTCAATTGCTAAATGATAAAGTGTATTTGAGCATTGTAGAATACTGCCAACAAGTTGAGACAGAATCCATTGAGTGGTACCAATTTATCCTTTGGGTCATTGGTTCAAGATAGGGAGTCACTGAACTATTTCATTTATCAAATTCCAGTAGACACTATCAAATTACCTCTTTTGCAAAGACCCATTAGGTATTATTTACGCTCAATAGAAGGAATTGCATTGTTTTCAATTATTGATACTGTTGGAGAATACAGGGAGTGGTGAAAGTGTACAAATCATTTACTCCTTTTGTTCACCAGAACCTTCAAGTTGACTACTTATGTGAAAAATTGTTCTATTTGTTGTTCACAGTTGTTATTCTTTTGTCAGAAATAGGAGTTAAAAGTAAACCTTTCTAACTCTACCTGTGTTGTGGTCTCCATTACTAAAACAGAGTTATTGATTATAAAACTTGCAATATGAGCAAACCCAGAGTGTCAGGGATGGTGGAGTACCCTCTGGCTGAGGAGATCCAAGGGGGAATTGATTCTTTCAGCCACCCTCAAGGGGGCAGTGCTACATTTGGGGGCTCATCAGGGATTCCCCCTATGGAAAACTTTGAATGGGCTCAAGAGAAAGGGAGTCAATTGGAGTGGATGAAAGTACTAAAGTTGCCTGGAGTGGAGTGGAGTGGTCTGAAAAAGATGTGCAACTGATGTTGAAAGGGGCCTACCCAACTCAAGGGTCCTATATTGTAGATCTAAGAATAGACAATGAGGAAGAAGACACTTATGCTCTAGTGGAATGGAGGGAGAGTGTTCCTGTAGATCTCAAGGAAGGTCTGGTGACTTTGACAGATGGATTGCATACCTTTGAAGGTAGAAGAAGGATCCATACAGAAAGAATCTTCTTGTGTTGCAGAGAAGTCAGATATGGAAGAAAAAGAAGCCAAGAATGCCCTTAAATTGATGTCATGTGCCTCTTTTTATCTGGATATGGGTCGATTGGTGGAAAGTTTGATAAAGAGTCATGATCTTACAGCTCATCAGGGTTATCGTAAGCTGCAAGATTTTGCTGGCCGTGCACCTGCTCCTGCAGGGGAGGAAGATTTTGAAAGTTGGATGGACCAGGCCATACAAGCTGTGGAAGATTGGAATGTGCCGGAAACGGTGAAAAGGCAGCAGTTGAGTGAAAGTCTAAGGAGCCCTGCTGTGGATGTGATCCGAAGTCTAAGGAGAGGAAAACCGGATTGTGTAGCTATCGATTATATCGAAGCTCTGTGTGCAGTGTATGGAAGGGTGGAAAAAAATCCCAGATCTACTGTACAAGTTGGAACATACTCATCAAAAAAGAGGGGAGAAGTTGTCTGCTTATGTTGTCAGAGTAGATCGGATCCTCCATCAAATAATACTAAAAAAAGGGATTGACTTAAATGAAGCTGACCGGTCAAGATGGGAAAGAATTTTGCAAGGGGCAAGGCCAAATCACCCTATTGCCCTATTGTGTTGTGGCTACTATTAAAAGGAATCCAGATTGCACCCACGTATCCTGAGTGGGTGAAAATGGTAAGATAGTAGGAGGCTTTGCTTGATGAGAAAAATCAGAAGTGTATGGCAGAAGTGAGTACTACCCCAAAAGCTGGAAAAGCACCAGCCCAACAAGTTGAAGTTGAGTCAGAACTATATGAGGCGGATAGTGAAGAAGGTTCTGAGTGGGGGTAAGGCACTAGACTTGTTACCTCCTCACCCATCCTTGAAGAATCTCCAGTCAAACTTCCAGCTCTGGTGGCACAAGCACGGGGCTAACTACAACAAACCCTGATGAAAGTTATGGAAGTCCATGGAACTGCTGAAACAGACGGAAGTGACTCTAGGAAGTGTTTTAAGTGTGGGGAGTCTGGTCATTTCAAGCAACAATGCCCAAAAAAGGTGAAGAATTTAATTTTATGGAGTTATTGAAGGCATTACAGAAGATATTAGCTGTTCAGCCGGCGGGAAACTTCAGATGGTCCCAGTGAAGGAGCCATCTGGGAACTTGGCCAATCTGATCTCCAGAAAGTTAAGAAGCCCAAAGAAGAAGAGTCCACGTAAAAGAAGTTCAATAAAGGAGAAGACCTCTAACCCATCACCGGGGTCTGAGGGTCAGGCACAGGGAGTCAATACTGGGTCAGTTGCTAGGACCGGAGTCAGATCTTCCCAGAATGATCAGGTGAGGAGTCCTAGTGATACCAAGAAAGTTACTCTAGTAAAGAAGTTAGTGGGGCCCTCCCCTGCATCATATTGTATCAGTGCAAGTGGAGGGCATTTACACTCAAGCTCTACTAGATACTGGGGCTCAAGTAACTTTTCTATATAGAGACTTTTATGATCAGTGCCTGTACCACATTCCTTTGAACAAACTGGAAGAGTTGGAGATTTGGGGTCTTGGAACTAAATGCTTCAGGTATGATTGTTATATCAGGTTCTCCTTTGGGCCAGCTGCCACTGGAAGAGTCGAAACCTTTGATACCCTGGCTGTAGTATGTCCAAGACCAGTGGGGGCAGACTAACACTGACTTTGTACAAAGACTACTGGAAAAAGTGATAGGAGAAGATGGGGCTATACCTGAGAAGATACATCCCACATTGCATCAAGCCTGTCAGCAAGCGAATCAGGAAAAAAGGGCTCCAGTTCATGGAGTGTGTCGTTTATGGAAATTGGACTCAAGAGAGAAGGTGCTCCAGGCTGGGGAAGTTACTTGCTTGAAGGCTACTATGAAGCTCACGTGGGATCATCCTGAACCCTTTGTCGTGTTGGAAACAGAGGCACAGGCTGAAGCTCAAGGGTTAGTTATGGTCCCGGAAATCATACCTACCAAAACTTTACTGAGGAATAAGAAAAAATATAAATTAGCTTGCAGAATGTGTCCAATCACCCAGTGACTTTGAAGGCCAGGATATCTGTGGGCCAAGTAAGTGCTGCCACTCCAATGACACCTGCAGAGGAGCAGAAAGGAAAGAGCCTGCAGGATTTTAGGAAGGAACTGGAAGACCGTGCTCCTGGTCTACCTCCTGCATGGAGGGAAAGGATGAAATCCCAAATACCACGGTGGGAGAAAATTTTCACTAATGATGACTTTGAGGTAGGAAATGCTAAGAGTGCTCATCATCGAATACGTTTATAAGAAGAAAAGCCATTCCGAGAAAGGGCAGAAGGATTCCTCTCAGTGATTTGGAAGATCTAAGGGAACAGCTGGCTGAATTGAAAAGGTCTGGAGTGATTCAAGCGTCCAGAGGTCCTTATGCCTCCCCAATAGTAGTGGTGCGAAAGAAAAATGGGACTTTAAGAATGTGCATTGACTACAGAACTCTCAACTGAAGAACCATTCCTGATCAGTATACCACTCCAAGGATCGAAGATGCTTTACGGTGCCTGACGGGAGCTAAATGGTTCAGTGTGTTGGACATGAAGAGTGGAAACTATCAGATGATACCCATGTGTCTAGAAGATAAGGAGAAGACAGCCTTCATAGGTCCTTGGGGTCCTATGAGTTTAATAGAATGCCACAAGGATTGACAGGAGCTCCAGCTACTTTTCAGAGACTGATGGAGAGTACTTTGGGAGACATGAATTTGGTGGAAGTTTTGGTGTACCTAGATCAGGGGTCCTCAACTATGGCCCTCCAGTTGTTCAGGAACTACAATTCCCATCATGCCTAGTCATGTCTGTGAATGTCAGAGTTTTACAATGCCTCATGGGATGTGTAGTTCCGCAATAGCTGGAGGGGCGTAGTTTGAGGATGCCTGACCTAGATGATATCATTGTGTTTGGAAGAACCCTGGAAGAACATGAGGCACAGCTGGATAAGGTGTTTGTGAGGCTCCATGAAGAGGGGTTGAAGTTGTCCTTAGAGAAGTGCCAGTTCTACCGTACTTCTGTTATCTATTTGGGCCATGTTGTGTCAGCTGATGGAGTGGCTACTGATCCCAAGAAACTGGAAGCAATGAATGCATGGCCACAGCCGGAGACTGTTACAGAGCTGCGATCCTTCTTAGGGTTTTGTTCATACTATCAGAGATTTGTGGTGAATTTTGTCAAAATTGCCAAATCACTTAATGAACTGTTCCAAGTAGCCTCTGGGGAAGATGGTAAGAAATTGAAAGAGAAGAAGGCAGGTCGAAGAGGAAAAAATGAATCCATATGTGAACAGTGGACCCCTTTGTGTGAGAAAGCGTTCCAACAATTGCAGATCAGTCTAACTGAGGCTCCAGTTCTAGCTTATGCTGACCCTTCAAAACCCTATAAGCTTCATGTAGATGCCAGTCGAGATGGATTGGGAGGGATACTTTATCAGGAACATGGTGGTCTGCTGTGGCCTGTAGCTTATGTGAGTCAAAGCCTCATCCCCTCTGAAAGAAGTTATCCCACTCATAAACGAGTTCCTGGCTTTGAAGTGGGCAGTCGTAGAAAAACTAAAAGACTTTCTATATAGAGCTGAGTTTGTTGTCAAAACTGATAATAATCCATTAACTTACTTGCTGACAACTGCAAAATTGGATGCTACAGGACATAGATGGTTGGCTGCTCTGGCTGGGTTTCCGTTTAGTCTCAAGTATTGTCCTGGTGCTGGAAACAGGGATGCAGATGCTTTGTCCCATCAACCTTATCGGCAGAGTCAAGAAACTCGAGTGGACCCTCGTGCCTGCAGATGGAATACAGGCTTTATGCCAGTGGTTCTCAACTCCTGTCCTCGGGACCCACTAATAGGCCAGGTTTGCAGGATAACTGAAATACATCACAGATGATATCATTTGCTGCTCAGTGATGGCCTGTTGGTGGGTCCTGAGGACTGGAGTTGAGAACCACTGCTTTATGCAAAGGATTGGTTCATCGCTTGAGAGGAGGAGTTGCTGCAGAAGCCATAGGGGTATGACCAGCAGGAGTGCCATTGTCTTACTGTGGAGTGACCCAAGTGAGGAGTGAAGGACTACCTAGGCTGACGAAGAAAGAGATCAAAGCTGATCAGGAACAAGATCCCCTTGGGCGAGTGACTTTTCAGGCTATAGCTCAACAAAATCCTCAATTGCCTTTGAAGAGTACTCTTACTCGTGCCAGAGTGTTACATCATGAATGGACCGGTTACAACTGAAAGATGGAGTACTTTATAGGCAAGGTCTTAGTGAAGGGACAGAAGAAACCTGGCAGTTGTATCTACCTAAAAAACACCGCAGCTCAGTTTTATTGTCCTTACATGATGAACATGGACATCTGGGTATAGAAAGAACCTTCCAGTTAGTAAAAGCCAGATTCTATTGGCCAAATATGAGAAGGGAAGAAGAAGATTATTGCAAATCTTGTATGTCTTGTACTCAGAGAAAGACTCTCCCAATCCGTGCTGTTACTATGGAGCATTTACATAGTCAGGGCCCTTTAGACTTGGTATGTATCGACTTTCTGTGCCTGGAACCAGATACAGGTTGAAGAAGTAACATTTTGGTGATAACTGATCATTTCACCACATATGCCCAAGCCTACCCTACCAAGGATCAACAAGCTAACACCATGGCCAAGGTATTAGTAAAGAAATTCTTTGTTCACTATGGATTGCCGGTCCGAATTCATTCAGATAAAGGAAGAGACTTTGAGAATAAGGTCATTCACCAATGCAAATTATTGGGCATTAAGAAATCTCGCACTACTCCTTATCATCCTCAAGGAGATCCTCAGCCTGAAAGATTCAATAGAACTTTGTTGAACATGCTAGGGACCCTGCCATCTGACAAGAAACCAAATTGGAGGAACCATCTGGTGCACACATACAACAGTACTGTGAGTGATGTCACGGGATATTCACCTTATTGTCTCATGTTTGGGCGGGAAGCCAGGTTGCCAATTGACTTGGTCTTTGGAAAATCATCTGATGACACTTATGTAGATCGACTTAAGAAGAATCTGAAGCAGACCTATGGAAGTGCTCGACAACTCACCACTACTAGAGAAACGTGGAATAATAAGAATTTTGATCTTCGGGTGAGAGTTCAGGAACTCCAACCAGTGGATAGAGTGTTATTGAAGAACTTCGGAGTGCCTGGAAAACACAAAATAGCCTCACCCATATGTTATTTGCAAGAAACTTCCTGGACTGCCTGTTTATCAGATCAAGCCAAAAGGCCAAAATGGTCCTGTGAAGATGTGGCATAGAGATCATCTGCTTCCCCTTTCCGATAGTGTGAGGGTACCTCTTGCTTTAGATGCTCCTCTGGAAAGACCAATTCCCCCTCAAGGAACAGATCAGCTGCCAAGATTATTAATCCAATTCCTAAGGAAAGTGAGGATGAAGACTGGGTACCGTTTTGGGAGTGGGATCCTGTCAACATTCCGGATAAAGTAGTTAATAGGCCTACTTGTTCCTTCAAGCCTTCACAAAGAGCTCCTTTGTTGCCTGTGGGGAAGAAAGTCTCTTCAGGACAAGGAGTGAAACAAGTGGATAAGGCTCTGCCTTCAGTTGTGAAACCCTAAGCTCCGTTACCTGGAAGAAAACAACAATTCCAGTGAGCCTGTTGCCTAGTCAGGAAATTAACCACTTCACCCCAGGAAGGATTTCACACTTTAGGACCGGAGCCCTTTTTGCGATTCGGCGCTGTGTCGCTTTAACTGACAATTGCGCAGTCGTGCGACGTTGTACCCAAACGAAATTTGCGTCCTTTTTTTCCAACAAATAGAGCTTTCTTTTGGTGGTATTTGATCACCGCTGCGTCATTTCTGATCGCCGCTATAAACAAAAGAAGAGCGACAATTTTGCAAAAAAACCCAAATTTCTTACTTTTTGCTAAAATACAAATCCAAAAAAAATATATAAAAAAACATTTTTTTTCAACGGTTTTGGCCGATTTATATTCTTCCTCATATTTGTGATAAAAAAAATTGCAATCGGAGTTTATTGATTGGTTTGCGCAAAAGTGGTCGCGTTTACGGATGATGAGAATTAATTTTTGGGGTTTTTATTTTTTTTATTTTTTACTAGTAATGGCGGCGATCTGCGATTTTTAGCGGTACTGCGATATTTCAGCGGACATGTCGGACCATTTTGACACTTTTTTGGGACCATTGGCATTTATACAGCGATCAGTGCTATAAAAATGCACTGATTACTGTGTAAATGCCATTGGCAGTGAAGGGGTTAACCTGCAGGGGGCGCTCTAAGGGTTAACTATGTTCCCTGGGCGTGTTCTAACTGTGGGGGGACTGCCCTAACAGGAGAAGGGAAGTGATCACACCTTCCGTGTAGAGGAAGGCTGTGATCACAGCCCTTCCCTGCTCACAGAACGGAGGTCCGTGTTTACTTACACGGACCTCTGTTCTTTCACTCCGGGGGGGGCATCGCGGGTGGCCGGCGGAGATCGACTCCACCACACCCGCTCCCTGGCCCTCCCCGGACACAGTGAGCACGCGGGCGCACCTTCGGCGGCGCGCGCTCACTGGGCTCGATCTCGCGGCCGCCGTCGTATGACGGCGATCCGCGTTACAGAGCCACTCTGTTGCTGTCAATTGCCGACCAGCGGTCGGCAAGCGGTTAAAGTTGTACCTCCATCAGAAGATTTATCTTCTCCTACTTCAAGACAAGGTGATCTTATTAATTTCCTAGATGACTGCATTTCTCCACTTGCAGATCCTGAAGAGCCCGGTGAGACTTTACCTTCTGATGTACTGAATGAGCCTGAAGAGGATTTACCCTTCAATGCTGATTCTATGGATGGTTCTCCTTTGAAAACTTCATTAGAGAGAGGAAGTATTTCATCACTTGTTCCATTGTGTGGATCAGATAAAGATTGTCCTATTACTTCTGAAGCTGACGTTGTTTCTAATCCAGAACCAGAAGTTGAGAGATCCCCAATCTCTTTAAATAACGTTTCAGATAATGTTGCCTCCCGTCAGGACTCTCCTCCTCGTCTTCTCAGAAATATCTAAAATATCTACCCACCTCGAAGATTGACTTAAGAAAATCTTGGAGAAAGTTCTGATAGGCTGATTCCTACCATCCAGAGAGCTGGTTCTACCCCAGCCTTTGCCATGTCCAAACAAAATAAGGGTGTCCTCCATCTAAGCCCTGACACTATTGGGTGGGACATGGCTATTGCCTTGGCCTGTCAGAAGACTGATTATGAGAAGAGTTGAGCGAACCTCTGGAAGTTCGGGTTCTGCTGGTCCGGCCGAACTTCAGGACAAAGTCCGGGTTCGGGTCCGGACAGAACCCAAACGTTCGCACGGACCCCGAACCCCATTGAAATCAATGGGGACCCGAACTTTTAGGCACAAAAATGGCTGTAACAATGTCCTTGCAAGTGCTAGAGGACTGCAAAAGGAAGTAAAATGGGGGTAAGAGTAGGGCAAGTGCCCTACAAAAAAATGGGGATAGGGAAAATAAATTAAAATAAAATAAAAAAATGGGAAGGGGGGTGGATGTGGAGTAGGAGCCTAGAGGTTGACTAGGCCGTGACCGTGGCAGTGTAGGTGGAAGCGGCGGTGGTAGAGGAGTAGGAGGATGTAGCCAACATGGTATTTTCTTTTTTTGTTTGTTTATAATTGGGGTAGCCCCCAAAATATTGAGGCCTATTCAAAAAAACAAGTATATGAATGGCTGTGTGAGTCCGGTCTAAATGTTTATTCTGCACAAGGTACAGACAAGTCTTGTGGGATCCATGCCTGATTCATTTCAATAAAGGTTAGCTTGTCCACGGTGGATGTGGACAAACGGCTCCGCTTATCTGTGATAACGCCCCCTGCCGTGCTAAACACACGTTCCGACAATACACTGGCTGCAGGGCAGGCCAGCACCTCCAAGGCATAAAGGGCAAGCTCAGGCCATGTGACCAATTTGGAGACCCTGAAGTTGAATTGGGCAGACCCATCTGTCAGTACATGTAGGCGTGTGCACACATACTCTTGCACCATGTTGCTGAAATGCTGCCTCCTGCTAAGATGTTGTCTATCGGCTGGTTGTGCTGTTTGTTGTGGCGGGCTGCTGCCAAAGCTTTGCCACATTTCGGCCATGCTAACCCTGCCTTCTGAGGTGCTGGCGGTGGCACAGCTGCGTTGGTGGCCTCTTCCTCCTCCTCCTCCTCTGCCTTCGCCTTGTGTCCTCCTTCTCCGGTGGTTGCGTCGACACGGTGGCGGTCGTGGAGTCTTCCGTCCCAATCGTACCGGCTTTACACCGTTTCGAAACCGTCGTCGGGCGGTGTTGTTTGTCGTGTTGGTCGGCTATCTGTTGTAGAATCGTCCTCCGTCGTAAAGTCGTTGTACCACGTTCTCATACACACGTGTGCGGATGTACATGACTGTCTACCCAGACGGGTTAAGTTGAAGTCCCAGAGGTTTAACCAGTGTACCGGACTCGAACGGGAAATACGGAACCTCCA
>BLSH010341350.1:195019-210014 GCA_018402905.1 Glandirana rugosa | reverse complement strand
TATCCTTTCTCAGAAATTTAGGGATATGGTAACCACCACCTGGTTTTTGCTATGGGGGAGGAATATTTATTATTTGTGTGATAATTTTAAAGCTAATGATAACCTGCTGTGCTGTGAGATATACAGGGTGGGCCATTTATATGGATACACCTTAATAAAATGGGAATGGTTGGTAATATTAACTTCCTGTTTGTGGCACATTAGTATATGTGAGGGGGGAAACTTTTCAAGGTGGGTGGTGACCATGGTGGCCATTTTGAAGTCTGCCATTTTTAATCCAACTTTTGTTTTTTCAATAGGAAGAGGGTCATGTGACACATCAAACTTATTGGGAACTTCACAAGAAAAACAATGGTGTGCTTGGTTTTAATGTAACTTTATTCTTTCATGAGTTATTTACAAGTTTCTGACCACGTATAAAATGTGTTCAATGTGCTGCCCATTGTGTTGGATTGTCAATGCAACCATCTTCTCCCACTCTTCACACACTGATAGCAACACCGCAGGAGAAATGCTAGCACAGGCTTCCAGTATCCGTAGTTTCAGGTGCTGCACATCTCGTATCTCCACAGCCTATGGTTTTTTATGTTTTTTTATGGTCAGTAAAAACCAATACCGGGTGAGCTGCTCCTTCCAGGAGGTACCGCCATTCCTCCAAAGCCGACTTGATGGCCAGCAATTCCCTATCACCGACATCATAGTTCCAGCAAGATGGTGCACCACCACATTATGGGTGTCAGGTCCGAGCATTCCTAGATGAACAGTTTCCTGGAAAATGGATTGGTCGTCATGGGCCAGTTGAATGGCCCCCAAGGTCTCCTGATCTGACCCCCTTAGACATTTATCTTTGGGGTCATCTGAAGTCAATTGTCTATGCAGCGAAGATACGAGATGTGCAGCACCTGAAACTACGGATACTGGAAGCCTGTGCTAGCATTTCTCCTGCGGTGTTGCTATCAGTGTGTGAAGAGTGGGAGAAGAGGGTTGCATTGACAATCCAACACAATGGGCAGCACATTGAACACATTTTATAAGTGGTCAGAAACTTGTAAATAACTCATGAAAGAATAAAGTTACTTTAAAACCAAGCACACCGTTGTTTTTCTTGTGAAATTCCCAATTAGTTTGATGTCACATGACCCTCTTCCTATTGAAAAAACAAAAGTTGGATTCAAAATGGCGGACTTCATAATGGCTGCCATGGTCACCACTCATCTTGAAAAGTTTCCCCCCTCACATATACTAATGTGCCACAAACAAGAAGTTAATATCACCACCCATTCCCATTTTATTAAGGTGTATCCATATAAATGGCCCACCCTGTATAATAGGACATAGTGAGGATTATTTGCTCTATTATTCACTCACTTTGTCCATTGCAGCCACACTCTCCTCCTGCTCTACCCTGTCAGAAGCTCAACTTCTTCACATCTCGTCAGGACTGCAGCCGGGAGCCGAAAGGAGAATCACCGCATCTCTCTGGCGGCCGGGACTAATGTACATAATTTGCATGCACCCCGAAAATAAAGAAATAGTCCCTCCACTGAACTTACCTCCTGGGCCCCTCTGATGACCTGATGGGGCCCAGGAAAATGATATACCCCCCCTTCATAAGCAAGTAGGAGCGGAGGAGGAGTTTATAAAGTTTATTTTTAAAAGCCGTAATGAACTGTAATGCTGCCCGGGCCCTGCTGTGTACCGAGGCGGGCCTGGTACAACACGGCTGGTTGTACTGCCCTATCAGTGGCCCTGTTCCCGAGTATGGTGATACCACATGTGTGAGACTTTTTCACAGCCTGGCCACATGGAGAGGTCCAACATGCAGGGAGCACCATCAGGCATTTTAGGAGCATAAATTACCCATCTAATTCCCTAATGACCTATTACACTTTTGAAGGCCCTGGAGCACAATGACAATGGAATTACCCACAAAACGACTCAATTTTGGAAAGCAAACACCCCAACTTATATTCTATGAGGCATTATGAGTCTTTGGAATGGTTCATTTTTTTCACAAGTCTTCAAAAAACATGGAAAGAAAATGAAAATGTTTTTATTTTTACACAAAGTGATCAATTTATAAGATATTTCTAACACATAGCATGTACATAGCAAAAATGACCCCCCAAAATACATTCTGCTACTTGTCCAAAGTATGGTGATACCACATGTGTGAGACTTTTATACAGCCTGGCCACATGGAGTAGTCCAACATGCAGGGAGCATCATCAGGCATTCTAGGAACATAAATTACACATAAAATTTCCCAACAACCTATTATACTTTTGAAGGCCCTAGAGCACCAGGACAGTGGGATTATCCACAAAATGACCCCATTTTGGAAAGCAAACACCCCAACATATATTCTATGAGGTATTATGAGTCTTTTGAATGTTTTTTTTTTTCCACAAGTCTTCCGAAAACATGGAAAGAAAATGAAAACCTATTTTTTTACACAAAGTGGTCAATTTATAAGATATTTCTAACACATAGCATGTACATAGCAAAAATTACACCACAAAATACATTCTGCTACTCATCCTGAGTATGGCAATACCACATGTGTGAGACTTTTACACAGCCTGGCCACATAGAGAGGCCCAAAATGCAGGGAGCACAGTCAGGCATTCTAGGAGCATAAATTACTCATAAAATTCCCTAACGACCCATTACACCTTTGAAGGTCCTGGAGCACCAGGACAGTGGAATTGCCCACAAAATGACCACGTTTTGGAAAGCAAACACCCCAGTGTATATTCTATGAGGCATTATAAATACTTTTGAAGGCCCTAGAGCACCAGGACAGTGGGATTATTCACAAAATGACCCCATTTTGGAAAGCAAACACCCCAACATATATTCTATGAGGTATTATGAGTCTTTTGAACGGTTCATTTTTTTCCACAAGTCTTCCGAAAACATGGAAAGAAAATGAAAACATATTTTTTTTTTTTGCACATAGTGGTCAATTTATACGATTTTTCTAAAACATAGCATGTACATAGCAAAAATTACCCCCCAAAATACATTCTGGTACTCGTCCTGAGTATGGGGATACCACATGGAATTACCCACAAAATTACCCTATTTTGGTAAGCAAACACCCCAATGTATATTTTATGAGGTATGGGCTGGTGACAGGTACTCGGGTACTCTGATGGGCTGGTGACAGGTACTTGGGTACTCTGATGAGCTAGTGACAGGTACTCGGGTAGTCTGATGGGCTGTGACAGGTACTCGGGTACTCTGATGGGCTGGTGACAGGTACTCGGGTACTCAGATGGGATGGTGACAGGTACTCGGGTACTCAGATGGGCCAGTGACAGGTACTTGGGTACTCAGATGGGCCAGTGACAGGTACTCAGGTACTCTGATGGGCTGGTGACAGGTACTCGGATACTCTGATGGGCTGGTGACAGGTACTCGGGTACTCTAATGGGCTGGTGACAGGTAATTGGGTATTCAGATGGGCTGGTGACAGGTACTCGGGTACTCAAATGGGTTGGTGACAGATACTCAGGTACTCTGATGGGCTGGTGACAGGTACTTTTGATTACTGGGGGGCAATCAGTGTGCTTGGTGTATACTGTAAGTGATAACGAGCTGTTACTGCAATGTCCTCCTCACACGCGATCAGTGTGTGAGGAAGAGAACCCGGTAACAGCTTGTTACAGCCGTTTGTTTACATTCTGTGACCGGTTGTTATTGGACACAGTCGGTCACGTGGTAAAGAGCCAATTTCATTGGCTCTTTACCACGATCGGGGATGGGTTGTGTCAGGATGACAAGCCTCATCCCCGATTGCCTCTCTGCGCACCGTACACAAGGACAGTGCATGTGACCGCCTGTGATTGGACACAGCCGGTCATGCGGTAAAGAGCTATTTTTTATTGGCTCTTTACACTGATCAGCGATGGGCTGTGTCCGAGGGCCCGCAAAAGCGTGAGAACGGGAGGACGTCATATGACGTCCACCCGGGATGGGGAAGCACCCTTGCTGGCATCATTTTACTATAGCCTGGTAAGGAAGTGGTTAAAGTGAAACTAAAGTCTCTTCTTTAGTCTCTTCTTTAGCAGCCCAGATCCTCCTCTTCTCTGGTCCCTCTTCGGCTCTCCTGACCCCTCCCTCCTGTTGGTTGCCCCCACAGCAAGAAGCTTTCTATGGGGGCACCCAAGCTGAGTCACAGTTCCCTGTGTCCATTCAGACACGCAGCTGCGGTCCGCCCCTGCCACCTTTCTATTCTCATTGGCTGACTGACTCTAATTGACAGCAACGGGAGCCAATGGCGCCGCGCTGCTGCCTCAGGCAATGAGGAGGGAGAGTGCCTGAAGGCCCAGACATTCCTACAACATCGCTGGATCTAGAGGGATCTCAGGTAAATATTAGGGGGGGATGAGTAATTTTCTATAAAAAAAATACTGATTTAAACTTGCAAACAAAAAGTGCCAGAAAAGGCTTGGTCAGCAAGAGGATAAACAATTTGTAAACAATGCAGGCAGTGTTGGGCTTTCCTATTAGAAAGTATAGCAGGATTTTCAAAATAAGTGGCATAAATACATCAAAATTTGTAAATAAATAGTTTATACAAATAAAATTATTACATTAGTAAATAAATACATGAATAAAATACATTTGGCCAACGATCATAATCCAGAACTGATGGGGCAGGTGGATAAAAGTAATAAAATATGACCTACCTTACGCTATCTGTACATGGATCGAACTTGTTTTTCCAGCACATCCCACAGATGCTCGCTGAATTGAAATCTGGAGGATTTGGGATAGCACTTTCGCCTGGCAGCAAAAGGGTCACAGGTTTGAATCCCGACCACAACACTACCTGCCTGGAGTTTGAATGTTCTCCCTGTGCCTGCGTGGGTTATCTCCGGGTACACCGGTTTTCTTCCACACTCCAAAGACACGCTGGTAGGTTAATTAGATCCTGTCTAAAATTGCCTCTAGTATGTGTATGTATGCATGCATGTGAGTTAGGGACCTTCGTTTGTAAGCTCCTTGAGGGTAGGGACTGATGTGAATGCACAATGTATATGAAAAGCGCTGCGTAAATTGATGGCGCTATATAAGTACCTAAAATAAATAAATAAAATAAATAATAAATAAATTTGGAGGCCAAGTCAGCACCTTAAACTCTTTTTTCAAACTCTCTGTTGCGTTCCTCAAACCATTCTTGAAGTATTGTGGCAGGGTGCATTATCCTGTTGAAAGGGGCCACTGTCAACAGGGAATACCGTTTCCATGAAGGAGTGTATTTGGTCATTCTGAAGCAACAAACAACTTTGTATTTGATCAGCAACAATGTTTAGGTGAGTGGTCAATTAACCACTTCAGCCCCAGAAGGATTTCCCACGTTAGGACCAGAGCACTTTTTGCGATTCGACACTGCATCACTTTAACTGACAATTGCGCGGTCGTGCGACGTTGTACCCAAACAAAATTTGCGTCCTTTTTTTCCCACAAATAGAGCTTTCTTTTGGTTGTATTTGATCACCTCTGCGTCATTTCTGATCACCGCTATAAACAAAAAAAGAGCGACAATTTTGCAAAAAAAAACAATATTTCTTACTTTTTGCTAAAATACAAATCCAAAAAAAATAAATAAAAAAACAAATTTATTCATCGGTTTTGGCCAATTTATATTCTTCCTTTTTGCGCAAAAGTTGCCACATTTACATACTAGTAATGGCGGCCATTATTGGGACTGTGATATTGAGGTAGTCATGTCTGACATTTTTTACACTTTTTTGGGACCAATGACATTTATACAACAATCAGAAATTAAAATATCCACTGATTACTGTGTAAATGTCATTGGCAGTGATGGGGTTAACCTGCAGGGGGCGATCTAGGGGTTAAGTGTGTTCCCTAAACGTGTTCTAACTGTGAGGGGGCTGGGCTACCATGGGCAAAAGAGATCTAACTGATCCCAGTGACAGGGATCAGTAGATCTCTCATATGCTGCCTGACAGAGCGGGGAACCGCCATGTTTACTTCAAAGGTTCCCTGCTTTTCTTCTCTTCTAGGCAATCACGGCTCGCCGGCAGAAATTGAGTCTGCCCGAACCGCGGCCACACTCCTGCTACACCGCATGCGTGAGCCGCCGTTTATAGATGGCGATTCGCAGGACAGAGCCACTCTGCATCAGTAAATGTACGCGACGCGGTCGGGAAGCAGTCGAAATCCACGTGAATGGTTGGACACAAGGTTTCCCAGCAGAACCTTGCCCAAAGCATCACACTGCCTCTGCCGAGGCAGTGTGAATGAACGGGAACCTCTGTCTCTGTTCATTCATCTTCAGTGCAGCTGAGGCTGCATAGAAAGGGAGTGGGGGAAAAAAACAATCCAAAAATAAATTGTAAAAAATAAATGAAAGATAAATAAAAAAAAACTACTAACACTGTCCACTGCTCCCCTGAAACCATCCACTGCCCTACCAACACGATCCACTGCCTCAACCCGAACAAAAAAAATAGTGATTTTTTTTTAAATTAAATTAAATGTAAAAAAAAAAAATAATAATAATAAAAAAGTGAATCGGTAAACAGCCAACTGCCAGCTGCCCACTGACTTACTGACACCGTCTACTGCCCCCCCCCCCCCATTTTAAAAAAAAATTGAAAAAAATAACAAAAAAATAAAATTGTACAAAACAATAGAAAATAGCATAATAATAAAAAAAAGACTGACATCATCCACAGACCCCCCCCCCCCAAGCTTTGTAAAGAAAAATAATTAAAAAATTATTAAAAAATTAAATTGTAAAAATAACAATAAAGATTGACACCATCCACTGCTCTACTGACATTGTCCACTGCCCTGCTGACACTGCCCCCCCCCCTCCTCCCCAAATCTTTGTACAAAAAATGATAAAAATTTACATTGTAAAAAAAATTATTAAAAAATGAAATTGGAAAAAAAAATTCCTCTCCTGCACATACTACCCAACACCATACACTCTGCACTCCTCTCCTGCGCATACTACCCATCGTGATACACTCCATACTCCTCTCCTGCACATACAGTCCACATTGATACCCTCCACACTCCTCTCCTGCACATACAGCCCACATCAATACACTCTGCACTCCTCTCCTGCACATACAGCCCACATTGATACATTCTGCACTCCTCTCCTGCACATACAGCCCACATCGATGCACTCCACACTCCTCTCTTCCACATTACCACACTACCCATCGGCATACACTTCCGCACTCCTCTCCCTGCACATACTACCTACCACCGTACATTCTGCACTCCTCTCTTGCATATACGACCTCTCCCACACTCCTCTCCCTGCACATAATACTCACCACCGTACACTTTTCACTCCTCTCCTTGCACATACTACCCACTTCCGTACACTTCAGACTCCTATCCCTGCGTATAATACCGACCACCATTCATTCCGCACTCCTATCCTGCACATAATACCCACCTCCATACACTCCACATCCCTTTCCTGCACATACTACCCACTGCCATACACTCCGCACTGTACATTCCCTATTTAACATTACCATATTTCGTGTTATGTACAATATCTCACAAAAGTGAGTACATCCCTCACATTTTTTAAAATATTTTATTCTATATTTTCATGTGACAACACTGAAGACATTACACTTTGCTACAATGTAAAGTAGTGAGTGTACAGCTTGTATAACAGTGTACATTTGCTGTCCCCTCAAAATAACTCAACACCCAGCCATTAATGTCTAAACCGCTGGCAACAAAAGTGAGTACACCCCTAAGTGAAAATGTCCAATGGGCCCAATTAGCCATTTTCCCTCCCATGTGACTCATTAGTGTTACAATGTCTCAGGTGTGAATGGGGAGCAGGTGTGTTAAATTTGGTGTTATCACTCTCACTATCTCATACTGGTCACTTGAAGTTCAACATGGCACCTCATGGCAAAGAACTCTCTAAGGATCTGGAAAAAAAAAAAGAATTGTTGCTCTACATAAAGATGGCCTAGGCTATAAGAAGATTGCCAAGACCATGATTATCACATCCGCCCCTGAAGAGTGGCTTTTACTGCCATGAAACACGTAGGGCTTACATTGATGCATTATGTTTACCTATAAGGATTCTACCCTATGTTTTAGATTTCAAGATGTTCTGATATGAAGGATCATGTTTCAACAATGTATATACAATTTTATTATGCTGTTATGCGTTTATCATACTTTATGTATCCATTATTGCATATTACTGTGTGTTTTAGATTTAATGTATTTTGTCCTACTTTGTTTTACATGCTGCATGGTCAAATGGCTCAATCGGGGTCTTTTGCTCACATGTTCCCAGGACAGCTGCTTTTCTCAACTTCCTTCAGATATGGTCCAGTGAGCGACACTTCCTTCCTTTCAGACCTGATCCCCTGGTATAGAAATCCTGCATCCAGTTTCAGATTAGTCCCAGCACTACCACAGCCGTGACCCAGCAAAAGAGCAACTCAGTCCAAAATGTGCTTCAGGGCAAGCAACCCCCTGAAGCTCTTGGAACATTCCCTGATGGGGAAAAGAACCGTCTCCTTAGGCCTCCAGACTATTTTCCACCTCCCAGACAACCTTCTGGGCACACCTCCCCAGGGATTGGCCAGGGCATGGTAAATATTCAGGCCAACTATTTGAATTTCCTGTCCTAAGCTCTGGAAGATTCTCCCAGAGGCAGGGGGATACAATCAAACTCCCAGCCTGTGAAACCATGAATTTTTTGATGTGATTTTGATGCGACTTGAAGCAATAGCTGTGTAATTCTGAGGTCTATCGACCTCAAGTTGCTTCAAAGTTGGACTACTTTGAAGTCGCAAAGATATGAATGGTGCTCATTGGAAATTATCTTCAGGCCCCTTTCACACTTGTGTGACTTTTCCTGTGACTTGGGACTGCAAAGTCGCATGACAAGCAGTTCCCCATGATTTTCAATGAGTACCATTCATATCTGTGCGACTTCAAGTTGCAGTGACTTCAAAGTAGTCCCTGCACTACTTTGGTCTGACTTTGATGCGACTTGAGGTCCATAGACCTCAGGATTACACAGCTATTGTTTCAAGTCACATCAAAATCACTGCAAAATATTTCAGCAAAACATTGCAGCAAATCGCTGTAAAAACGCGCAAATTTCAAGTCGAACAAGTGTGAAAGAACAACCCCTGAAAAACAACCCCACACCATAATCCCACCCCCCCCCCCCTCCTGATTTGGACCAGTGCACAAAGCAAGGTCCATAAAGACATGGATGAGTGAGTTTGGTGTGGAGGAACTTGACTGGCCTTTACAGAGTCATGACCTCAACCTGATAGAACACCTTTGGGATGAATTAGAGCGGAGACTGCGAGCCAGGCCTTCTCATCCAACATCAGTGCCTGACCTCACAAAGTGCTTTGGGAAGAATGGTCAAACATCCCCATAGACACACTCCTAAACTTTGTGGATAGCCTTCCCAGAAGAGTTGAAGCTGCTATAGCTGCAAAGGGTGGGCCAACTCAATATTGAACCCTACAGATTAGGACTGGGATGCCATTAAAGTTCATGTGAGTGTAAAGGCAGGCATTTTGACAATATTGTGTGGGCTAACACATTTGCAAATTGTAAGTGTTCTTGTTTATCAGGTGCAATCACTTTGAGTTAGGCAGACATGAAGAGACAGATTGAATGACACTGGTGGGCGTGTACTTCCATTGGGCGTGTCAGTGTGCTAACAACACAACCTATGTTATATAATTGACTGCATTAGAGGAGGTTGGTTTGCTCTGTGATGAGGTCGTGTTATTTGCTGTGGTTTTTGGGGGAGTAGGGCTGATATTGTGCATAATGACAAATGCCCCACTTTGGCTGTTCATTGAAATTCTTGTGCATTTTTTCCATCAAAAGTGTGGCTTTGCTGTCAATGTTGTGTATTGTTGCTGTCTGACCATGCATTCGTGGTTTAGGAGCATCTGCTGACTTTCTACTCTTTGATCTCATTGCTTGTACAGAGAAATGCATCTTCCAGCAGAACCGTCACCAATGTATGTGTGTGGAATGTGGGGCGGTGGGTGGTCATGTTTGGAATATGCATCTTTTTAATTTGTATTTTTTTTTAAGAATGACTGACTATTTTTTTGTAATTTGGTATAATCTTGCAGCTAAACATTTGTTGGTGGTTGGTGTCTGTTGAGAGTAGTTGTACTATGAAATGTGTAGCCTGCTAAACATTGTGAAATTAAAGCTATGTCCACTATAAGGCTTGGAAAAATTTTAGATTGTAAGCTCCTATGAGCAGGGCCAATAGATCCCAATTGCTAAATGTTTGTCTAAATGTACCACCTAATATACTAATACCACTAAATGAATGTACATAATTGTGTTGCTGCTGTGCAAATAAATGTAAATTCTGGAGCTATTTTTTTTAAAATTTGTTTTGGGGGGAGCTGGGTTTGGGGAAGTGAACCGTCTTGGTAATGACAAATTATGAGAAGGTGTAATCATGGATTAAAAAACCTAACCTCTTCAGCACACCTGCAAGTAAGTGATAAAGGTTGTTCAAGTGGAGTCTTTTCTCTTAACAGGTCTGAAGAATTGCAGGTAAGTGGCGGTTCACACTGCACTGTGCAAGATTGCGTCTGATTCACAGCGCAGTACAAATCACATGCGCTGTCCATGCGGTTTCAGCCATGCAGATAGGATGGCTGAATTTGCATTGCATTCGGACCAAACTCACACAGGACCTTTTTTTTTTCTTTTGCTCCACACCAGAATTGGATTGCATGGGTGTTCACGCTCATGCAATCCGATTAATGTCCGAACTGTTAGTTTGCACTGTGATATGTGAGCTGAAATGGGGGTGTCATTAACAATGTATTGATGCTCCCAGCAGGTCACACATGGCAGTGTGAAATGTGATGCGGGAGCTTGCAGTGGATTTGCAGGGTTCCCGCATTTCACAAGTGTGAACTGTCACTCATAATGAATTTAGCTGGTGGATAAGCAGTGTTGTATGTCTCAAACTGAGCCTTTGTCTGTCATTCACCTGCCTATTACTAAAAAAAAAAAAAAATTGTGATTGCGATCAAATATTAGCAAGCAAGTGTGGCTTTGTCCTCTGACCTGGGAATGTCATTGTGTTCACCCGGAAGTGCCTTTGCTGGTCTGGATCTCTATATAGGTGGATATAGTTAGGTTCCATTTCAGCAAAGAGGTGCTACTCATTTGATGGGTAAGTGTAGGAAATATACTTGTGCTTACACCATGTGGGGGAGGATGCGGTAGCTATATTTGGTGGGGATGGGGTTAATTTATTTGTTCATGTGGGATCACTACACATTCCCTGCCTGCCAGGGCAGCCACAAGAAATTTTGGGGCTTCTTAAACGGCTTTAAACCTGCCCCCCCCTTCTGACCACCAACATTCCCCAGGGCCTTCCCACTGGGCCATTCCACCATATCCGCCCACTGGCCAGGGGTGTACACATATCGCAGCCCCAGTAGGAATTATACACCTTGTCACACTTACTGGGTGTAGCCTGCTAAGCAAGACTCATTCAAGTGAAGTGTGCAATGCATGCTAGTGTGGGATCCAAGGGGTTTACAAAAAACAGTGCACAGGCAGCACAGTCTCACCCAATGCTTGCAATAAGACCTCATGCTGAACCATAGATGCCGGAGGTCCCAAACCTGGCCCAGTTGTTGCCCAGGGGGTGCTCTCTATGGGACTAAAGTTTGGTATTTTTATTGGCTATGGTTTGGGAGAACGGTGTCCCCAAACTGGGTATCCCCCTCCCATAGACTCCCATGTTAAAGACTGCTAAAGACTTTGTTGTAAGGGCCCCTTGAGACACTGGGGTCCCTTACAAAAGTACTGCCTGTACCCCCCTGATGCCGCCCCTGCTTAATGCCCATGCGCACACATCACTTCCTGGTTACAGGCACATTACACTTCCTGCATGTATTCTGCTGATGTAAATCAGTAAGGAGTGTGTGTGTATATATATAAATGAGAGAGCTGCTTTTATATTTTATATATATACTGTATATACGAGAGAGTTACTTCTATACACTCCTTTTACTCTTGGCGGACTTTTCCTGAAACTATTCATATCTGTGCTACTTCAAGTGGCACCAACTTAAAAGTAGTCCCTGTACTACTTTTATGTGACTTGAGGTTCCTAGCTTACTCAGGCATTCCCTGAAGTTGGGACAATGTTGTGGGCAAACTGCATTACTTTCAAGAGAAAACCTTTTGACTTAGGCCCCATTCGCACTTGTGTGACTTGAAAGTCATGCAACTTTGATGTGATTTGAAGCAATGCCTGTGTAATCTTGAGGTCTAGGGACCGCAAGTCATATCAAACTCAGACCAAAGTAGTTCAGGGACTAGTTTGTAGTTGATACCGCTTGAAGTCAGACAGCTATGAATCCTACTCATTGGAAATTGCGAGGTCCAACTTGACAGGCGACTTTGCAGTCCCAAGTTGCAGAACAAGTTGCACAAGTGTGAAAGGGGCCTTAGATATCCACCCAAAAGTGAAAGCTCTGCTTATCTCTTTTCCCCCCTTCTGATGCCACATTTGGCACCTTTTCGGGGGGGGTGGGGGGGTGGGTACCTGTTTTGGACATTTACCTGTCCCCACTTCCGACAGACCTCACTGCAGCGAGGTATGGCAGAAATTTGTCACCCCTCCTCCTTCCCTGCCAGGCCATTCAGAAAGCGCAGTGCCCTTTTTCCATGCGCTGTAGGGAATCAGCAATGGAGGCGACATAACCTGAGAGCCAATGGAAACATGGGCTGGGGTGCCAACATCACTAGCTTCCAGGACAGTGTCCTAATAATTAAAGTCAGCAGTTGCAGGATGTGTAGCTGCTGACTTGTACATTTTCTGTGGTGGGGGGGGCTGAGGCACCACTTTAACATCAGCTTGGTTACCTAGATTGGTGAGCTGGGATTGAGCCAGGGGCGTTGCTAGGTCTACAAAAGATCTGGGGCTAGAGCCCATAGCAGCAAAGTAGAGTCATACGCTTGAGCGGGCATACACATGTATATAATATACCTGTTTGCGTGTGTGTGTGTGTGTATATATATATATAAACATTGTTACATTTCTGAGTGCGGATCCCCCTTACATCAGGGTCCCAGAGAGCCCCCCCATTTACATCAGTGTCCCCAGAGAGCCCCTTCCTTACATCTGGGTCCCCAGAGAGTCCCTTCCTTACAACAGGGTCCCCAGAGAGGCCCTTCCTTACATCAGGGTCCCCAGAGAGCCCCTTCTATACATCAGAGTCCCCAGAGAGCCCCTTCCTTACATCAGGGTCTACAGAGAGCCTCTTCCTTACATCAGGGTCCACAGAGAGCCTCTTCCTTACATCAGGTTCCACAGAGGGCCCCACCTTACATCTGGGTCCCCAGAGAACCCCCTATACATCAGGGTCCCCAGAGAACCTCCCCATATATCAGGGTCCCCAGAGTTCCTCCCCATACATCAGGGTACCCAGAGAGCCTCCCCATACATCAGGTGGAGACGAGGGCCGAGCCGGAGCCCGTGCTACCACGGCTAAGTCTGCCCTGCCTCCTGCATTCCGGACCGAAACATACCTGCAAATTGCAGAACTGCACCCACCCAGTAAGAGACTCGGGGCTATAGGCCCCAGACTCGGGGCTGTAGCCCCAATAGCCACCCCCTAGCAATGCCCCTGGATTGTGCCCCAGCTATCACATGTGACTGTTCAAAGTTTGGCTGGTACATTGATTTGTATGTATCAGCAAGCCTACATGATACATTTAAACAAGGCTATCTAACTCACAGAGTAGTTTAATGGTATGAATGGTATGACCTTCTGAAAGCTTACATTGTACTCAGCATTAGATGCTGAAAATATGCAAACGCATATTCGCCAATTAGCCAATGCACATGAGTTTGATTGCTTCCATACTATGAATTCTTTAAATGCATGCAATGGTGTGTACATATTCAATAATATTATGATGTGGAATTGGAATAATCACACACTAGTTAACGTGCTGGCAGTTTGTAGAGAATTTTCTGAATCCAAGATTGTAAATGTATTTTCTATAGCTGGTTGTGGTCAACTTCATAGTGTAGTGTTTCCTTCTAATACCTTCAAAGCTTACAGCTACAGTTTCGGGTCCTACCGGTGTCATCACTACACCTTGCATTGTAATTGCCATTGTATTCTGTATTCTGAAAATATGTGAAGGCATATTCGCCAATGCCCATCAGTTTGATTGCTTCCATACTATGAATTTATGTAATGGTATGTACATATTCAATAATAGTATAGTGTGGAATTTGAATAATCACACACTAGTTAGCATGCTGGCAGTTTGTAGAGAATTTTCAGAATTCAAGATTAGTAAATGTATTTTCTATGGCTGGTTGTGATCAACTTCATAGTGTAGTGGTTCCTTCTAATACCTTTAAAGCTTACAGCTACAGGTTCGGAGCCTACCAGTGTCATCACTACTAGAGTTGAGCGAACACCTGGACGTTCGGGTTCTGCTGGTCCGTCCGAACTTCGGGACAAAGTCCGGGTCCGGGTCCGGATGGAACCCGAACGATCGCACGGACAACGAGATTTTCAAGCCCAGGGGTAACTAAAGTTACCCCAAGCAACAGGCACGCTAGCAAGCCCAAGGTAGGCCTGGGCCTGGGCCTGAAACAGGGCTTCAAGCCTGCCTGGTCGTCTTGGGCTTGCAGGTCCACAAGCGAGTTGAGATCATCACTACTGTGACCATCCGAGGCTTGGACATCGACATTCGAAATTTCCATAATCTTCCTTGGTGATGTGATACTTCAACTAGTGTTGGTCGGTATCTTTTATGTAAATGATTAGAACTTAAGACTTTTAAGAGATGTTTGACGGTCGTACGATTGATCACACACTAATAAGTTTAAGGTGTGATATGATAATAACTTATACATGTATGGTAATGTATTTAAGTATCATACCTTCGTTAGTTTGACTACCCGTAACCG
>BLSH010341350.1:106460-124978 GCA_018402905.1 Glandirana rugosa | reverse complement strand
AAAATGATGTAAATCTTACCCGGGGGTCCAGAAGGGATGATCATCCGGTCTCGGTGGGACCTCCACTTGTTAGGAACTGCTATGATAACCCTCGACTATCATCTCTCTGTCAGTCTGTCTTGAGCTTGGGCGCCCAAGGAGAGACCGTCTTCACCCAAGCCCCAATGATCACAAGCGAACACAAAGCATGGCGAAAACAGACTCTAATTTTACTGGCATGATGGGCGGTTTTATACACTTTTTAGACAAAGGAATACATAATTCATACAAGGGAGGGGATATGTAATTACGTGTCTTATAGGAAAAAAGAATAGTTGTCTTGTATAGCAGTTATTAATATTTTCTCATACGCTTTCTCATGTAGAGACATCATTAGCAACTTCTTATCTGGACAAAAGTTCTCTTCAAGGTCTGTTCCTTCACACACCAGCCAGATGGCACATTCTTTCAATGTGGCGTGTAGAGGAACAAAAAACTTTGTCAGCATAAACTTCTTAAAGCAACATTTACACAAACAAGATGGAGTAACTAAGGATAATAGTTTCATTACCATCTACAGTTTTATTTAGGGGATTTAACCTGGATGGGGAAAAGGGGTTACTGTGGGATGCCCAACAAAATTAGATACGAGACCTCCTATATACACGTCTGTATATACACTTTACTTCCTCCAGCACATCTCTTCTACAGACTATTACTCCACTTCTCTCCAGCACATCACTTAGTTCATGACCTGAAGGGAAATTTATCACATAACTCATTTCTCTTCACCGCAGCTAGCACATGTTGAGGCCTGCAAACTGCCAGCAGCCCTCTGGACCACCTGTTACAGGCCAGGGTCATGGACCCCTCAAAGCACATCCTTCTTCCAGATCCCACCGACCTGCTTTCCTTACAGTGACACTCCTTCCCCTGACTGGCTCCCAAGGCTTCTGCAGACTGTCCATTATTACACTTCCAGACTGCTCCGACCTTTCTCTTCCAGATCCCAGGGTCTGTCACTCACCGACTGCAGTGGATCCTTTAAAATGTTCACAGTAGCACCTCTACTGTTCTCCTACTTTTTTGTGCTGCTCCAAGAATCACCTCCACTCCTGGCTGCACCCCAGTCTCCAGGCCTCAAGGTCACCCCCCTCAAACTGGGGGCTCCCTCCAGAGGCCTCCACCCCCTGCTGGCAGACTGCTGTATATAAGGAGGCCTGCCCCCTGCCAATCCCGACTGTAGATTGGTCAGGGCTCCTTGTCACACATCAGGAAGTGACACCTCCTCATCTGTACCCTCTCCAGAATCTTCCCTGCTCAAGGGGGAGGAAACTCCAAGGCGCGTTCCTTCCTTCTGTCTACAGCCACTCCCTGAACCCCTCCCCAGCTCAGATCAAAACATTCGGGCCTTCACTTACAGTCAGGCCTAACTAAATTTTGCCTCTCCTCACAAAAACTCACTAGCACCTATCACTATGGGAGCGCTATAATATACACAAGTTTGTTTTATGTTTTTGAAAAGTGAGTGCACATTTGTTATGATTTTTTGAATAAAATAGAATTGAAAAAACGATAAAGCACTATTGCCAGATTTGATTGTTTTGCATGTGGTCGATGTGATTGGAGTTCACGAGCAGCAGCCAGGAGGCTTAACTCTTTAATTGATCGATGTAACTGGAGTTTACAGGCAGCTTATAAGGAGAATACCATGAAAAGCATTGCAAAGGATTAATCATTTTCAAAGGCACATTTAAAAAGCCTATAAGGTGAGTGCACAACCAGTGGAGGGCAGCATATACTGGTAGATAATTGTGGAGAGATCAATTTATTCACTATGCATATAATGGATTGGCAAGATTTTTTCACTATCGATTGATTTTCATAAGGACACTATATGGACAATATCTGCACATTGCACTTTACTTTCAATGAATTTTTATTTAAATGTAGGCAAGATTTACAGGTATAAAATTCCATTAATAGAAACATATATGTAACAGTACACCAGATCAAAGAACCTCTGGAGTTGTAAAGGCAAAGAAGTAATAACATATAGATTAATTAGGATACATCCTGAGAGGGACATGCTGACTGTGTCTGAGGATGGCGGTGTCCCAGCACCCCTAAGGGAACAAGCTGTACCGGGGCACCATCCATCCCCAGATTATTTAAAAGTGAGTTCAAAGCAGACTATACTTATATCGAAAATCTTAGAATGGCGCACTTAAACCGTGGTAGCTGTAAATCAGAAAGAAACCAAAACAATGCAAAATGAGGAAAAAAAAGAGAGGGAAGAGAGCATAGAGAAAGAACAGAGAGAGACAGGGTAGAAAAGCAAGGCAGCACCTATTATTAGGGTGGTTTGTCCTTATCTTTGTGTAGGTCTTGACCTGGAATAAATGAGATTCCAGTGTAAGTCGCCCAGGGCTCCCAGACGCACATTGCACTTTAATATTTAACATATTGTTTGAGTTATATAAGAACACATTGTGATAATTTACATATTGCACTTTATTTATAGATCATTTATTGTATGCACTATATATACCCCAGGGGATATTTTGTATCTAGCGCTGCACTTATTCTGTTGACACAGACAACAGGACTCGGCCCCGCCCCCAGGTCCCACGTCACTTGATTTCATTGACGGCAGCGGGAGCCAATGGCTCCTGCTGCTATCAATCTATCCAATGAGGACCCTAGCCAGCGACTGGAGCTGCTGGGCTTGTCCTCAACGCTGTAACGCTGTAACAATCGGGTTCAGGTAAGTAAAAGGGGGGCTCTGTGGGGCTGCTGCAGCACAGGAGTTTTTTCACCTTAATGCATAGAATACTTGAGACTTTACAACCCCTTTAATGGCATCTCAGTCTTAGTCCGTAGGGTTCAATATTGAGTTGGCCCAGCCTCTGCAGCTATAACAGCTTCAACTCTTCTGGGAAGGCTGTCCACAAGGTTTAGGAGTGTGTCTAGGGGAATGTTTGGCCATTCTTACCGAAGCGCATTTGTGAGGTCAGACGTCAGGCGCTTATGTGGACGAGAAGGCCTGGCACAAGTCTCCGCTCTAATTCATCCCAAAGGTGTTCTATTAGTTTGAGGTCAGGACTTTGTACAGGCCAGTCAAGTTCCTCCACCCCAAACTCGATCATCCATGTCTTTATGGATCTTGCTTTGTGCACTGGTCCAAATCATTTGGTGGAGAGGGGATGATGGTGTGGGATTGTTTCTCAGGGGTTGGGCTTGGCCCCTTAGTTCCAGTGAAGGGAACTCTTAAGGCATCAGCATATCAAGACATTTTAGTCAATTTCATGCTCACAATTTTGTGGGAACAGTTTAAGGAAGGCCCCTTCCTGTTCCAACATGACTGCACACCAGTGCACAAACAAGGTCCATAAATACACGGATGAGCGGGTTTGAGGTGGAGGAACTTGTGTGACCTGATAGAACACCTTTGGGATGAATTAGAGCAAAGACTGTGAGCCAGGCCTTCTCGTCCAACAACAGTACTTGACCTCACAAATGCGCTTCTGGAAGAATGGTCAAACATTCTCATAGACACACTTCTAAACCTTGTGGGCAGCCTTCCCAGAAGAGTTTAAGCTGTTATAGCTGCAAAAGGTGGGTCAACGCAATATTGAACCCTATGGACTAAGACTGGAATGCCATTAAAGTTCATGTGCAAGTAAAGGCAGGCATCCCGATACTAATATAGTGTATTGTATGTTGTACACTAACATCTCCCATTATAATACATTTATCAAATAGCGTGTTACTATATTTGTATAGTTCTGCAATTCAAATCTTTACTTAAAAAAAAGATAGTTTGAAGGAAGGGAAGCCATTCAGACTCAACGTCAGACTCAAGGCAGTTTTGTGCAAGGCAGTTTTGTGCACCACCACATTATGGGTGTCAGGTCCGAGCATTCCTAGATGAACAGTTTCCTGTAAAGTGGATTGGTCGTCGTGGGCCAGTTGAATGGCCCCCAAGGTCTCCCGATCTGACCCCCTTAGACTTTTATCTTTGGGGTCATCTGAAGGCAATTGTCTATGCTGTGAAGATACGAGATGTGCAGCACCTGAAACTACGGATACTGGAAGCCTGTGCTAGCATTTCTCCTGCGGTGTTGCTATCAGTGTGTGAAGAGTGGGAGAAGAGGGTTGCATTGACAATCCAACACAATGGGCAGCACATTGAACACATTTTATAAGTGGTCAGAAACGTGTAAGTAACTCATGAAAGAATAAAGTTACATTAAAACCAAGCACACCATTGTTTTTTTTGTGAAATTCCCAATACGTTTGATGTGTCACATGGCCCTCTTCCTATTGAAAAAACAAAAGTTGGATTCAAAATGGTCAACTTCAAAATGGCCGCCATGGTCACCACCCATCTTGAAAAGTTTCCCCCCTCACATATACTAATGTGCCACAAACAGGAAGTTAATATCACCAACCATTCCCATTTTATTAAGGTGTATCCATATAAATGGCCCACCCTGTATAAAAATGCAAACATTTTTATTATATTGTAGCCATGTGCTCCCTCAAGAGTGACTGATAGTTGTGGTCCACCTGTCCGCTGCCCTCAATCACTCAATTTCTAAACACCCGGAGTCACTGAACAGGCCGGTACTTTGTTTTGTTGATTTATTTAGGGGTTGAACTTGGATAGGGATTAGGGATGACTGTGGGATGCCCAGTGATTCAACATGGGACGTTACTATATACACCTCCAGTATATACACTTCTCCTCCAGCACACTACTTGCTGACCTTTACTCTTCTCCTTTCATCTCTCCAGCATTCACTTGCTGACCGTTACACTGCTTTCTCCCTGGTCCGAAAGGAAATTTATCAGACCTACATGACACTTCTTCACCACAGCTAGTACATGGTGAGGCCGGTTGCAGCCGCTAGCAAGGCCTCAGGACCACCCTTTCTGGGTAAGAAGCGCAGGTTTCCATCCGTGAAGACCATGGACCCTCTCTTGTGTAGCTAAGTACGTTGGTGCTAGCTGGGCCCTGGATAAACTACAACTCCCAGCCCATCCATCTTCCAGACCCATCCGGCCTGTGCTGCGGTCTAATGGTTCTCCTTCCCCTTGGTTGGCTCCTCCCGGCCTCTACAGACTGCTTACTCTCCTCCCAGACTTTCTCAGCCTTCTCATCCAACTCCCAGGGGCCGCCACTCAGCGACTATTTGGTGGATCCTTTAAAGAGTCTCTTTCCATGTAGACCTCAGCTGCTCTCCTGCTTCCTTGTGCCACCTAAGGAGCCGACTCCCGCTCCTGGCTGCACCCAAGCCTCAGGCCTCAGGTTCACCCCCCCAGATTGGGGGCTGCCGTCCTGGACGAGGCCTGCTCCAGCTACATCCTCATCTCTTCAACCCCTCACTCTCCTGACACCTGCTGGCAGATTGCTGTATTTAAGGAGGCCTGCCCCCTGACAATCCAACCTGTGGATTGGTCAAGGCTCCTTGTCATACATCAGGAAGTGACACCTCCTCATCCATCCCCCTTCCAGAGCTTTCCAAGCTCAAGGGTGAGAATTCTCCAAGGGGTGTACCTTCCCTCCATCTCCAGAAGCTCCCCTGAGCCACTCCCAGCCCAGATCAAAACATTCAGGCCTGCACTTACAGTCAGACCTGACTAGATTTTTCCTCACCTACCAAAAATCTACAAAAGTAAAGCACCTACACTATGGGGGTGCTACAATATCAAATTACATGGAACATATAATCCTTCCAATATTTCAGAGCTTGTTGGTTATGCAAGTTGATTAATTGAATCACAGTTGATCTACACGCATTTCCTATAGAAATGTATTTTCCATACTCTGGTTTTGTGTTTTAGTTTAAAGCGGAACTACACTGCATCTGAGCACTACAAACCAAAAAATGCCATTTATTTCATTTTTAATATTCAAAGCAAACTCGCCCATCCATCCATTTCTCTATGCCTTATCGTGCTGAAAATTCATGTCTACACCCCTTAGTATGTTTGGCCGTGGCCATCATGAGTAAGGGCAGCTGATTCACGTAGCATTTACTTCCTGTAATCCATCTGTTCTTAGCTCGAGCAAGCAGGAGGGCGTGGTTAGCAAAGAAAACACCTCATCCCCTCCTGAAGACTCCTGGGATTTTTGGCATAATTGGCCAAGACCTGAAAACCAGGAGGCGACTAAAAAAAATCTAAAAAGAAAAAGTTTAAAACAAGAAAATATGATATACTTTCCTATTTATTTACTAATGCTAGCAAAAGGATTAAAAAATAGTAAATGTTGATTGAGAGAGTGTAGTTCCTCTTTAAAGGGATTGTTTTTTTTTTCTTTTTTTTGTTTTAACAACAAACATGCCTATACTTACCTGCTCTGCGCAAGGGTTTTGCACAGAGCAGCCCTGATCCTCCTTTTCTGGGGTGTCCCAGTGGTGCTCCTGGCTCCTCTTCTTCATTGGGTACCCCCACAGGGAGCCGCTTTCCATGGGGACACCCGTGCGGGTGTGCTCACAAGTCCCGCTGCTGCATCCATTGACACAGACAGCAGGGCTTGGCCCCGCCCCTGGCTCCTGTGTCATAGGATTTGATTGGCTCCCGCTGCTATCAATCTATCCAATGAGGACCCAAGACAGTGGCTGGAGCTGCTGGGCTTGTGCTCGTCGCTGGAATGTTCAGGTTCAGGTAAGAAAAAAGGGGGTTCTGGAGGGCTGCTGCAGTACAGAAGGTTTTTCACCTTAATGCTTAGAATGCATTAAGGTGAAAAACCATGAGATTTTACAACCCCTTTAAGTATCATATTCTATTATTATACATAGAGCCTACCTTTTGCGAGGTCAGGCCGTGTCTTAGTTGTCCTCTGATAAGTGAGTTGTTTGCGGTTTGGACTTATTTGTGTGATTGTGGCATTGAGGGGAAGTGGGAGGTGCGCTCGCCCGTTTGCAACTGCGACTGCGTGAATCACCATTTATATACAGCGAATTGTGCAGCAGAGCTACTATGCTGCCGTTTATCTACACGAGGTGGTCGGCAAGTGGTTATAAAAAACACCCTGCACACCTTTCTAGCTAATGACAGAATGAGATGTGTTTCTTTACAGCTCCCTACCTGGACATCTAGGCCAGCAATTTTACTACTACTTTTGCATTTTATTTCCATCTGTGTGAAATTGGAAGCCTCCTAAAAGCACCCCAAAACTTTTTCGGTCTTCTCAACACTGAGGTTCCCATACCAATTTTTCAAATATGGCACCAAAGCTACAGGCCGCAATTTCCAACTGACTTTTCTGCAGAATGGATTCTCTACCTCCATGATCTCCATCTACAGATTACATCTAGCCAGGACAACAAGCTCCTTCCTCAGACATCGAGAAGGAAGAAGCAGAATTCTGCTCATACATTCGCTCCCCCTAGACAAGTTCAGATCTAAAAAGCTGGAGAACACTTACAAATCAGAGAAAACAGAGAGAGCTCATGTTAGCTGTGGACCTACAGCTCACCGTAGTACAAAAAAGCAGGAATCCAGGATTCCGGTTAGAGGTGAGTTCAGATGATCCCCTATCTCATCTCAAAATAATGGCTTAACAGAATTACAATTCTTTTAGCAGGTGTTATAGATACAGTATCTCACAAAAGTGAGTACACCCCTCACATTTTTGTAAATATTTTATTATATCTTTTCATGTGACAACACTGAAGAAATTACACTTTGCTACAATGTAAAGTAGTGAGTGTACAACTTGAATAACAGTGTAAATTTGCTGTTCCCTGAAAATAACTCAACACACAGCCATTAATGTCTAAACCGCTGGCAATAAAAGTGAGTACACCCATAAGTGAAAATGTCCAAATTGGGCTCAATTAGCCATTTTTCCTTGCCGGTGTCATGTGACTTGTTAATGTTACAAGGTCTCAGATGTGAATGGGGAGCAGGTGTGTTAAATTTGGTGTTATAGCTCTCACTTTGGTGACTGGAAGTTCAACATGGCACCTCATGGCAAAGAACTCTGAGGATCTGAAAAAAAGAATTGTTGCTCTACATAAAGAGGCCTAGGCTATAAGAAGATTTCCAAGACCCTGAAAATGAGCTGCAGCATGGTGGCCAAGACCATACAGCAGTTTAACAGGACGGGTTCCACTCAGAACAGGCCTCGCCATGGTTGACCAAAGAAGTTGAGTGCATGTGCTCAGCCTCATATCTAGAGGTTGTCTTTGGGAAATAGACATATGAATGCTGACAGTATTGCTGCAGAGGTTGAAGGGGTGGGGGTCAGCCTGTCAGTGCTCAGACCATATGCCGCACACTGCATCAAATTGGTCTGCATGGCTGTTGTCCCAGAAGGAAGATGATGCACATAAAAGCTCTCAAACAGTTTGCTGAAGACAAGCCGACTATGTACAGTAGTGAGTGTACAGCTTGTATAACAATGTACATTTGCTGTCCACTCAAAATAACTCAACACACAGCCATTAATGTCTAAACCGCTGGCAACAAAAGTGAGTGCACCCCTAAGTGAAAATGTCTAAATTGGGCCCAATTAGCGATTTTCCCTCCCCGGTGTCATGTGACTCGTTAGTGTTACAAGATCTCAGGTGTGAATGGGGAGCAGGTGTGTTAAATTTGGTGTTATCGCTCTCTCTCTCATACTGGTCACTGGAAGCTCAACATGGCAGCTCATGGCAAGGAACTCTCTGAGGATCTAAAAAAAAGAATTGTTGCTCTACATAAAGATGGCCTAGGCCACAAGAAGATTGCCAAGACCCTGACACTGAGCTGCAGTACGGTGGCCAAGACCATACAGAGGTTTAACAGGACAGGTTTCACTCAGTACAGGCCTTACCATGGTCGACCAAAGAAGTTACATGCACATGCTCAGTGTCATATCCAGGGGTTGCCTTCGGGAAATAGACGTATGAGTGCTGCCAGCATTGCTGCAGAGGTTGAAGGGGTGGGGGGTCAGCCTGCCAGTGCTCAGACCATATGCTGCACACTGCATCAAATTGGTCTGCATGGCTGTCGTCCCAGAAGGAAGCCTCATCTAATGATAATGCACAAGAAAGAGTCACAAACAGTTTGCTCAAGACAAGCAGAGTAAGGACGTGGATTACTGGAACCATGTCCTGTGATCTTATGAGACCAAGATAAACTTATTTGGTTCAGATGGTGTCAAGCGTGTGTTGCGGCAACCAGGTGAGGAGTACAAAGACAAGTGTGTCTTGCCTACAGTCAAGCATGGTGGTGGGAGTGTCATGTTCTGGGGCTGCATGAGTGCTGCCAGCACTGGGGAGCTACAGTTCATTGAGGGAACCATAAATGCCAACATGTACTGTGACATACTGAAGCAGAGCATGATCCCCTCCCTTCAGAGACTGTGCCACAGGGCATTATTTCAACATGATAACGATCCCAAACACACCTCCAAGATGACCACTGCCTTGCTAAAGAAGCTAAAGGTAAAGGTGATGGACTGGCCAAGCATGTCTCCAGACCTAAACCCTATTGAGCATCTGTGGGGCATCCTCAAATGGAAGGTGGAGGAACGCATGGTCTTTAACATCTACCAGCTCCGTGATGTCATCTTGGAGGAGTGAAAGAGGACTCCAGTGGCAACCTGTGAAGCTCTGGTGAACTACATGCCCACGGGGGTTAAGGCAGTGTTGGGAAATAATGGTGGGCACACAAAATATTGACACTTTGGGCCCAATTTAGATGTTTTCACTTAGGGGTGTACTCACTTTTGTTGCCAGCGGTTTAGACATTAATGGCTGTGTGTTGAGTTATTTTGAGGGGACAGCAAATTTACACTGTTATACAAGCTGTACACTCACTACTTTACATTGTAGCAAAGTGTCATTTCTTCAGTGTTGTCACATGAAAAGGTATAATAAAATATTTACAAAAATGTGAGGGGTGTACTCACTTTTGTGAGATACTGTATGTATTTCACCTTTTTATAGCTGTTTGCCTGGGGTGTAGCTGTAATATTTCTTGCAGGATTGTATCATTTTGGGAAGCTGTATTTTATACAAACATAACTAGTGTGAATATGCCTCAGATAGTAGGTAAACGAGTTCTTGGGCCTTGCCATGGAAGAGTGCTCTGACATTGATCAATTAGAGGAAGTAGTCCAGCCTAATTAAAACTTCAGACAAAGGCTGTGACTGTAATACTAAAAGATCTGTATAATTCAAGAATTTGTAGTGCAGCCTTTGGTTAGCAGGTATTGCCTGCTTCAGAAACACAATACTTTTATTGAATGTGTACTTGAAAAAAAGAACTTCCAACAAGAGAGCCATAGATGAGCAGAACAGAACTCCCCATTGTTGTCCTATCCCCAGGATACCTGTATGAAATGTCAATGTATTTTTAAGTAATCTGTTTTATTTCTCTTTTTTAAGTTTTATTTGTTGCAACACATAAAAAAGAAGTAAATCAGAGCTTGTAAAAGACAACAAAATCTGTGTCCCTAACACACTGAATGGATAAATTACTAAATTAGGGATGAGCAGGCAATTTTAATAAACTGCTTTTAAATTCGCTATGTCTGCTTTTAATATTTGTAAGCACTGTGATGCACCTCAAGTCACCTCCAGCAACCGATCAGTGAATAGCTATCCCCCTTTATAAACCATGTTTCCTGGCTTTCCTCCCTTGTAGTAGTTACACATTAATTGAGTACTAGCTGGGTTCACACTATCCAACATTTAAACGGTCCTTGTGCTCTGAGGATCTTGAACGGGAACTCCACGCCAAATAAAAAAAACAAAAAACAGCATGGGGTCCCCCTCCAAGAGCATACCAGGCCCTACAGTCTGGTATGGGTTTTAAGGGGGACCCAAACGCTGAAAAAATGGTGTAGGTTCTCCCCAAAATCCATACCAAACCCTTCGGTCTGGTATGGATTTTAAGGGGAACGCTCACGCCGAAAAACAGCGTAGGGTCCATCCAAAATCCATACCAGACCAGCACCCCCCCGGACCATACCAGGCTGCATGTCCTCAACATGGGGAGTATGGGTGCTTTGGGGCAAGGGGGCTCTGTGCCTCCCACCCCAAAGCACCCTGTCCTCATGTTGATGAGGACAAGGGTCTCTTCCCGACAAACCTTGCCAGTGGTTGTCGGGGTCTGCGGGGCTGTGACGTCATAAGGGGGTGGGGCCTCTGAATGACGTCAGCAGGTGGCCCCGCCCCATGCCAATATAAGTCAGAGGGAGAAGACAGCTGCAAAAGAGCAGAAGATAGGAGACCCCTCCGAAGAAAGAAGACCGCGCAAAAGAGCAGAAGAAAGAAGACGCCGTAGAGGGAGAAGAGCCAGAGAGGGAGAAGACGCCAGAGCTGATTTAATACAATATTTTAAAAACCTGTGTAATGTGTTTCTTTTACACTTTTCTTTCAGGTGAATGGGTAGGGGTACAATGTACCCTATACTCATTCACATAGGGTGGGGGGTTGGGATCTGGGGGCCCCCTTGTTAAAGGGGGCTTCCAAATTCCGATAAGCCCCCGCCCGCAGACCCCGACAACCACCGGCAAGGGCACAGAGCACCCCTGCCCCAAAGCACCTTGTCCCCATGTTGAGGGCATGCGGCCTGGTATGGTCCAGGAGAGGGAGCGCTCACTAGTTTCCACCCCCTTTCCTGGCCTGCCAGGCTGCATGCTAGGATAAGGGTCTGGTATGGATTATGTGGGGGACCCTACGCCATTTTTTGAGCGTGGGGGTTCCCCTTAAAATCCATACCAGACTGAAGGGTTTTGGTATGGATTTTGGGGGGGACCCTACACCATTTTTTCGGCATTTGGGTTCCCCTTAAAACCCATACCAGACCGAAGGGCCTGGTATGCTCCTGGAGGGGGACCCCATGCCATTTTTTTTTTTTAATTTGGCGTGGAGTTCCCCTTCAAGATCCTCAGAGCATAAGTGGCATGCCAAAGTCGGATCAGTTAAGACAATGATCCGATTTTGATGCAACTACAATGCTTTTCAATGGACTGAAGTAGGATCAAAGTCCGACAAAAGTAGTACAGGAACCTTTTTCAAAGTCGGTCCAACTTTGAAAAACACAAGTCGTACCAGTTAAGACGGCTCTCATAGGGAATCATTGTTTTTGTGACGTAAAGCGACTTGTGCTCCTCATGTCGGTCCGAGAATCGGACTAGTGCGAACCCAGCCTTATAGACTGAGAAAGGGGACACTAGTAAGTGATATTTAACTAGGCATTTTATTGGCTGCAGCTGGACCTTGATTATCATTGTAGCATCCAGTTCACAGAGCATTACAAACAGTATACAGAATCCAGTGAACCAATAGTATAGTTAGACTAGTTTATTATCTCATTTACTTGTTTTTCTTTTTTTGTGTGTACTACTGTCTCTTTCATTTTATCGATTTCATTTCCTTTTTGGGGTTGGGGAGGGTGTCTTTTTTTCTTTTGAAAAGAACTGGAAATGAAAAATAAGGTTTTTTGTACTCACTGTGAAATTCTTTCCTCTGAGTCTATTGACTGTAGGATAAATTGATACTAGGTATAAGCCAGTCCTGTTTATTGCTATAACCTTATTGCTCCCTGTGTGTTCCAGCTTGTTTCTAGCCTTTTTCTCCCAGTCTTCTCTCAGCATTGCTACCAGTGTGCCCCAGCTTTGTTTCCCTGTGTCTTTATCCTCTTGTGCACTCCTACCTGCATTCCATCCTCTTTCACCTCCCTGTCTCTCTTTGTTCTTCAGTTTGTTACTTGTTTCTCTTCAACAGTCTGTTTCCCCTGTCAGTTTCAACCTGCCCCATTATCTTCACCTGTGCACTCCCAGTGCATATTTCTCATTTGTTTCTTGGTGTCTCCCTGTGCTATTTGGCTATTTCTCTGTGTACCCTGCCGTCTGGTGAGTCCAGTGCCTCAACACTGCAAGAGAGCATATTGAGGCCTGCTTAGATGAGTCAGAGGACTGAAACATAAATATTGCCTGCAGCACAGCATCTCCACTGCTAGGAGCTCTGGTGAAGACCAGGCACTATCATAGACTCTGCGTCTCAGCCCTTCTCAGGGCTCTCGCTTCCGCTAATTGAGCAGCCGCTTTCACCATCATCCATCCAGCTGCTATCCTCAGCTCTGGTCAGCCACTACACCCCGGCAAGAGCAGATTCCTAGGTCTTGACAATTTGTACTTAAGCATTGACCTTCAGCTGACCAACAGTTTTCTTGAGAATTTCCTAAGCCCCCTTACTTGGCAATAGGGTCCAATGAACATTCATCTGAGGGAGGGATTTTTTTTCCTCAGGAAAGATGCGGTGCCACCCACTTTAACCACTTGCTGACCAGCTCATGCAGATATAATGCGGCAAGTTGGCTCTCCTGCATGAATCGACATACCTGTACGTCGGTCAGTGCATGTGGGATTTCAGGCGCGCTGTGGGAGTGTGCCCGCAGGTCCTGCGGACTCGATGTCTGCCGGCGACCTGCGATCACTCTGTACAGAGGCAGAACGGGGATCTTCCAATGTAAACAAGGCGGATCCCCGTTCTGACAGGGGACATGATAGAGATCTACTTTTCCCAGTCATCGGGAACAGTGATCTCTGTCATGTCCCTGGCAACCCATCCCCCCTACAGTTAGAACACACCCAGGGAACACAGTTAACCCCTTGATCGCCCCTAGTATTAACCCCTTCCCTGCCAGTGTCATGTTTACATTGATTGATGCATTTTTATAGCACTGATCAATGTAATAATGTCACTGGTCCCCAAAAAGTGTCATTTGGAGTTAGATTTGTCTGCCGCAATGTCGCATTCCCACTAAAAATCACAGATCGCCGCAATTACCAGTAAAAAACAAACGAATAAATAAAAGTCCATAAATCTATCCCGTATTTTGTAGACCCCATAACTTTTGCGCAAACCAGTCAATATATACACCTATTGCGATTTTTTTTTACCAAAAGTATGTAAAGAAAAATATATTGGCCTAAACTGTTTAATGAATTTGTTTTTTATATTTTTTTTGGATATATATTATAACAGAAAGTTAAAAAAAAAAAGTTTTTTTTTCAAAATTGTCGGTCTTTTTTTGTGATACCACCAAAATAAAACTCTATTTGTGGGAAAAAAACACGCCAATTTTGTTTGGGTACATCGTCGCATGACCACGCAATTGTCAGTTAAAGTGATGCAGGGCCGTATCGCAAAAAAATGGCCTGGTCAATAAGTGGGTAAATCCTTCCGGGGCTGAAGTGGTTAAAATTAAATTTAACACATTTATTACACTAGTGCATGGAGAATAGGAAGGAGGATACTTAAAGATTTTCTACACAGAACATAGTCTCTGGTCTTTTGCACATCTTTTTAAACTCTCTGGGTCCCTTTCTCACAGGGCTATGCTGGCTGGATACTCCCTTTGGCAACTGGGGTTCAAGTGGCATCTTACTCTTTATGTTCCAAGGAAAGACAGCATGGAAAGCTTCACGTGCATACTTTCCATTCAACCAGTCACTCGTCAGCTCTGTTGTGGGAGACATTACAGCTTGCTTCCTCTAGGCCAAAATAGGACTACATTTGCAACCAGCATCTTTGTGGAAGTGATCAGCCAACATTTGGATTCACAAAACTAAACACACCCTGGGTGCTATTGCCAGGAGTGTGTTAAAATAACATGTCTGCAACACATTAAAAATCTGAATCTCCAGCAAGTGGCTCGGGATTCAGATTTTAGCCCCCCCCCCTCCCATCCTGTCACCAATTGGTCTTGTCAGGTCCACCTGTCAGTTTTTCAGGTCCTCCATTCTCCTCTATGGAGTGATAGATGTAAACAGACTTGTGTCCATTTACACCTGCCTACATCCAATCCACTCTGCCAAAAACAAATGTTCGCTTCTCTGGGCAGATGGGATTGGAGGGCAGACACAAGTCTGTTTACACCTGACCACCCATAGAGCAGAGTGGGCTGTGTGGGCTCTGCTCAGCAGGATATCAGCACACAGATCCCAAGCTGAGCAAGTGAATAGAAAGCAGATTCTGCTCCTTTGTCCCCATGTAATCTTTTCTGTCTTGCCCCCATGTCCCTTTTTGTCCCCATTTCTCTTTGTCACTTGCACTCTGTTCTTATGTTCCCATCTATTGTTCAGCTCTAGAGGGTCCCCATGGTGTACATGTCAGTGGGCTGTCTTATGCAAAGCAGCAAAGTTTACCTTTCGTCACTCTGCTCCATGCTGATGCCGCTCATGTGCCTGCTGGCTCCTCCTCCTAGTCTCACTGGACTACTTTCCTTCTTCTCACACCTTTTGTCTCTGTGCTGGACTGGAGGCATTTCTGCTACCACCCATGTGGGCAGGAATTGTTCAATGCGGGGCTGGAGCCTGGAGAGAGAGAGAAGAGGTTGTTCTGCCCTTCACCCGGGACTCGGAGAGAGGAGGAGCAGCAGCAGCCTGGAGAGAAAAAGAAAGCTAGTGCGACTTGGAGGCAGCAGCTAACGTTCATAACGCGGTGCTGCATGGTGCGTGCTGTGACTTGTGCTGAGCTGGATAAAGGTGTGAGCAGGGCCATAGTCAGCATCAGCTGTTCTTGAGGGACCTGTGGCTTTAGCACCCTCCCCCTCCTGGTGGCTGCCTTTCCTCCTTTATGTTGACCCCAGCTCTGCACCCACCCAGGATTGGCCTGGCCCCTGAGTGTCCGTGTTCGGACACCTTGCTCAGGGGGGAGCAGTAGTCCCCCTTTGCCCCTACCTGCGCACGCCCATAGTGGTGATGCTGCAAATGTCTGCTAGTAATAATTGTGCATGCTGAAAATTATCTAGAAACTTTTACTAATATTGCACCCGGGAAAAAGGGAGATTGCCATCCTCCATGCCATGCCGCTATTGTGCTTGCTAGACATTAGTTAAAAATTCACCAATATTACAAGAGGGGTCTTGCTCATGTATGTAGGTACAAAAAAGGCACTAGGCAATGGGACTGTAAAGGATACCCATTGGACATGTGGATATTCATATAGCCATGACCCGACCCCTAGAGGCTTAATGGTGACCTCCAAAGTCAGGGACAGCTGACATCCATCCTCACAGTGTGGGTTACTAGGCATGGTGGGTGCAAATGGGTAGATTGAGTTGGGCAAAAAAATGGTAGGGCGATAGTGCAGCGCTAAAACTTATTTGGTTAACCACCATATAAAGGACAAATATAAATGGCCCTATAGTACCAGATGCAATGTGTAAAAGCGCAAAAACAATTCCTTTACAAACTTTTGATTTGTTACTGTAAAAAAGGCAAACTATAACGTGTCACATATAAACTACAAAGTGCATATAACCATTAGGGTGCATAAATAAATGAATGATAGTGCAATTGATGTATGAAAAGTTCATAGAAAGTCCATAGTAGTGGTAAAACCATGGTGGAGGATATAGTTGCACCCTCTGGCATATTTGACTTAGCGGACGTATGTCCGTCTGTGTCCAGTCCATTTGGTAAGCCCCTGTAAGAATTGGGAGCTGTGAGCACACGGTGTCTTCTTGGAGAATTTGTCCCATTTTACCACTACTATGGACTATGGAGTATATAAGGTTGTATATATAGTTGCATATATGAACCAACCTGGTCCAATATTGAGATGGACATGGAGACCAAAAGGTGGATGTGAAGGGAGTATACCGATGCAAAATGATGTGTATGGAGGTGATCCCTGAAAGCAAGAGGGGAATAATAAAAATGTGTGTGAATTGGAATAAATGAAATAAAAAGTATACGGCCAAATGGACTAGGATGTGAAGGGTATGTGTACCTGTGAAAGAAAGGTTGGTCACAACATGATGTGCTTCCGCATGTGTGATGAAGGCGGTGGAAGAGGGAATCCCAGCCATGTCAGCCCTCCAATTTGTATCCCCGGTGGGGTCCGGCAGGCTCTGCCCCCAACGACATGAATGGATGGTGAGGCATGCTGGCGCTGGAAGCGTCAGACGCCAATTAGGGGTGCGCATACGCAATGCAGACCCATCCATGCTGACACACTACACGCAAACATCATGATGCCACTGCTGCAGATGTCAAGCAGAGGGTGTGGAAACTCACACAGGTTGGTATAGTCCTTAAGTAACTTTAAGTCCATTGATCAATTAAAACAAAAAAAAAAAATCTTGCCCTTGTAATCACAGTATTTCCTATCTTACCAACTAACTTTTCTCATTGTCCTTGGAGCCCCAAAGTCAGACATGTGTTTTACTTTCAGTATAACAACATTATGTTTTGTTTTTTTATTTCCCCTCTTGCATAGGAACAACTCCCAGAGATGAGGTGCCTGGCAGTATGGCAGCAGCAATTCTACCAGGCCGTTTTATGCAAGGGACCAGAACTTGCAGCAAGGAATGTTCCACCTTCCTTGTACTCAGCAGTGATGGTCTCAGACTTCTTCACCCCACCCGGGCACTGGGACCATCTTTTCTCCAGATGAAAGACAAGTATGCCGAGACTCCTTGTCATCAATCAGCATGGTTTGGTTTTTTAGCAAAACAGTCACACTGACAGTTCCCAAACGTAAGCCAGCATAATCCAGAGGAGGCACTTCCTGTATTTGCTGGTATATCAGACCACAGTCCATCAATAGCTACAACAAGAAGGGTCCCCTCAATAACTTCCTGTTATTTGTAATCCACACGATAGGTAGTATTTTTTTTTTTTTTCAGTTAACAGTCTCATCAATAGTACCTAGAGTCAGGCAATTGTAGATCTTTCCCATCCACATCCACCGTGGTAATAAAGTGTTGAAGATCCTTGTGATCAGGCCTACGGATAATCACACAGTCTGGATAAATATGGCGGCCATAGTTCCAGGTTCGCGAAACATGAGCATACTTGGCTGCATATTTAGGAGATAACTCATTGAAATGGAGGTACAAAGGGATTCTCAGGAATTCCCGGGTAGCACAAACTACCCATTGTGCCCCCTTTCTCTATATTTCTTTTTCCAAGCTGGCAGGTAGGGATGGGCCGAACACCCCCCGGTTTGGTTTGCACCAGAACTTGCGAACAGGCAAAAAATTGCTAATTTTAAAGGCTTATATGCAAGTTATTGCCATAAACAGTGCACAGGGACCCGGTTCCTGCCCTAGGGGACATGTATCAATGCAAAAAAAGTTTTAAAATCGATTTTTTTTCAGGAGCAGTGGTTTTAATAATGCTTAAAGTAAAAAAATAAAAATGAAATATTCCTTTAAATATCGAGTCCCCTTAAGCTGGATACACACTATTTAATTTTCTGTAGATTTTTTATTTCATATTTACCAAAACCATATAATATGAGGTCAAACCTTAGGAGTTTCAATTGTTATGTAATCAGGTAGGCCCTTTCACTACATGGTTTTAATAAATCTGAAGGAATCTGACAACAAAAGTTGGATAGTGTGTATGGGGTCTTAGTCTGCCTGTAAAAGGGAGCATCTCTGTGATGTTTTGAACAGTGCCACCGCAAAATGACATTTGTAAAGGAAAAATTGTCATCTAAAATCGCTTGCGGCTGTAATGTATTTTCGGTTCCCGGCAATATAGATAAAAATCATTGGAAAAGCATTGCAAAATA
>BLSH010341350.1:73157-90940 GCA_018402905.1 Glandirana rugosa | reverse complement strand
GCTCAGCATCACAGGTGGGGTATATTCAGCCAGTACACAGTACAGTCAGGTCCATAAATATTGGCACATCGTCACAATTCTATTTTTTTTTGGCTCTATACACCACCACAATGGATTTGAAATGAAACAAACAAAATGTGCTTTAACTGCAGACTTTCAGCTTTAATTTGTATTTACATCCAAATCAGGTGAATGGTGTAGGAATTACAACAGTTTGTATATGTGCCTTCCACTGTTTAAGGGACCAAATGTAATGAGACAGATAAACAATCATAAATCAATCTTTCACTTTTTAATACTTGGTTGCAAATCCTTTGCAGTCAATTACAGCCTGAAGTCTGGGTTTCATCCCTGGTGATGCTCTGCCAGGCCTGTACTGCAACTGTCTTCAGTTCCTGCTTGTTCTTGGGGCATTTTCCCTTCAGTTTTGTCTTCAGCAAGTGAAATGCATGCTCGGATTCAGGTCAGGTGATTGACTTGGCCATTGCATAACATTCCACTTCTTTCCCTTAAAAAAACTCTTTGGTTGCTTTCACAGTATGCTTCGGGTCATTGTCCATCTGCACTGTGAAGCGCCGTCCATTGAGTTCTGAAGCATTTGGCTGAATGTGAGCAGATAATATTGCCCGAAACACTTCAGAATTCATCCTGCTGCTTTTGTCAGCAGTCACATCATCAATAAATACAAGAGAACCAGTTCCATTGGCAGCCATACATGCCCACGCCATGACACTACCACCACCATGATTCCCCGATGAGGTGGTATGCTTTGGATCATGAGCAGTTCCTTTCCTTCTCCATACTCTTCTCTTCCCATCACTATGGTACAAGTTGATTTTGGTCTCATCTGTTCATAGGATGTTGTTCCAGAACTGTGAAGGCTTTTTTAGATGTTGTTTGGCAAACTCTAATCTGGCCTTCCTGTTTTTGAGGCTCACTAATGGTTTACATCTTGTGGTGAACCCTCTGTATTCACTCTGGTGAAGTCTTCTCTTGATTGGTAACTTTGACACACATACACCTACCTCCTGGAGAGTGTTCTTGATCTGGCCAACTGTTGTGAAGGGTGTTTTCTTCACCAGGGAAAGAATTCTTCGGTCATCCACCACAGTTGCTTTCAGTGGTCTTCCGGGTCTTTTGGTGTTGCTGAGCTCACCGGTGCGCTCTTTCTTTTTTTCTTTTTGGCCACACCTAATGTTTTTGCTATCTCTCTGATGGGTTTGTTTTGTTTTTTCAGCCTAATGATTGCTTGCTTCACTGATAGTGACAGCTCTTTGGATCTCTTATTGAGAGTTGACAGCAACAGATTCCAAATACAAATAGCACATTTGAAATGAACTCTGGACCTTTTATCTGCTCCTTGTAAATGAGATAATGAGGGAATAACACACACCTGGCCATGGAACAGCTGAGCAGCCAATTGTCCCATTACTTTTGGTCCCTTAAAAAGTGGGACTCACATATACAAACTGTTGTAATTCCTACACCGTTCACCTGATTTGGATGTAAATACCCTCAAATTAAAGCTGAAAGTCTGCAGTTAAAGCACATTTTGTTTGTTTTATTTCAAATCCATTGTGGTGGTGTATAGAGCCAAAAAGATTAGAATTGTGTCGATGTCCCAATATTTATGGACCTGACTGTATCTGTGGAGGTTTCGGGAGCCAGTCCAGGGGAAGGAGTTTCACTGGGAGGAAAGCATGTCAGTGTGACCTGGAAGAGGGATGGGCTGGAAGTTGTTGTCCATCAAAGGCCCAGCTAGCACCAACGTACTAAGTTACACTTTGAGGGGTCTTTGACCCTGGCCTGTAACAGGTAGTCCGGAGGTCCTGCTGACAGAGTGCAGGCCTCATCATGTGCTAGCTACAGTGAAGAGAGAGGAATGGAGTTAGCCTTATAAATTTCCCTTCAAGGTCAGGAAACTAAGAGAAGTGCTGTAGAGAAGTGAAGGAGCACTAGTCTGCAAGAGAAGTGCTGAAGGAAGTAGAGTGTAAATACGGTCGTGTATATAGATGGTTCTGTAACCAATACTTTGGGTATTCCACAGTCACCCCTTTTCCCCATCCAAGTTAAATTCCATAAATAAAACAAACAAAAATAAGAGCCGGGCTGTTCAGTGACTTTGGATGTGTGAGATATGGTGGGTGGGATTGAGGGCAGCTATAAGGTGAACCACAACTACCAGCCACTCCCAACGGAGCACATGGCTACATATATATTCCTATACTGCCTGAATGGACTCTATATACTCTTAATGAGCTGTATATAGTCTACACTAAAGGCATTGTATTATATACAGTATCTCACATAAGTGAGCACACCCCTCACATCTTTGTAAATATTTTATTATACCTTTTCATGTGATAACACTGAAGAAATGACCATTTGCTACAATGTAAAGTAGTGAGTGTACAGCTTGTATAGCAGTGTAAATTTGCTGTCCCCTCAAAATAACTGAACCCACAGCCATTATTGTCTAAATGACTGACAACAAAAGTGAGTATGCCCCTAAGTGAAAATGTCCATATTGGGCCCAAATGTCAATATTTTGTGTGGCCACCATTATTTTCCAGCACTGCCTTAATCCTCTTGGACAAGGAGTTCACCAGAGCTTCACAGGTTGCCACTGGAGTCCTCTTCCACTTCTCCATGATGACATCATGGAGCTGGTGGATGTTAGAGACCTTGCTCTCCTCCACCTTCTGTTTGAGGTTGCTCCACAGATGCTCAATACGGTTTAGATCTGGAGACCAGCTTGGCCAGTCCATCACCTTTACCCTCAACTTCTTTAGCAAGGCAGTGGTCGTCTTGGAGGTGTATATGGGGTCGTTATCATGTTGGAATTCTGCCCTGCGGCCCTGTTTCCAAATGGAGGGGATCATGCTCTGCTTCAGTATGTCACAGTACATGTTGCCATTCATGGTTCTCTCAATGAACTGTAGCTCCCCAGTGCCGGCAGCACTCATGCAGCCCCAGACTATGACACTTCCACCACCATGCTTGACTGTAGGTAAGACAAACTTGTCTTTGTACTCCTCACCTGGTTGCCGCCACACTCGCTTGACACCATCTGAACCAAATAAGTTTATCTTGGTCTCATCAGACCACAGGACATGGTTCCAGTAATCTTCTTGTGCATCATCTTTAGAAGAGGCTTCCTTCTGGGATGACAGCCATGCAGACCAATTTGATGCAGTGTGAGGCGTATGGTCTGAGCACTGACAGGCTGACCCCCCACCCCTTCAACTTCTGCAGCAATGCTGGCAGCACTCATATGTCTATTTGCACTGACAGGCTGACCCCCCACTCCTTCAACTTCAGCAGCAATGCTGGCAGCACTCATACGTCTATTTCCCAAAGACAACTTCTGAATATGATGCTGAGCACATGCAGTCAACTTCTTTGGTCGACCCTGGTGAGGCCTGTTCTGAGTGGAACCTGTCCTATTAAACCGCTGTATGGTCTTTGCCACTGTGCTGCAGCACAGTTTCAGGGTCTTGGTAATCTTCTTATAGCCTAGTCCATCTTTATGTAGAGCAACAAAAATTTTTTTTCAGATCCTAAGAGAGTTCTTTGTCATGAGGTGCCATGTTGAACTTCCAGTAACCAATAGATAGTGAGAGCGATAACACCAAATTTAACACACCTGCTCCCCATTAACACCTGAGACCTTGCAACACTAACGGGTCACATGACATCAGGGTGGGAAAATGGCTAATTCAGCACAATTTGGACATTTTTGCTTAGGGGTGTACTCACTTTTGTTGCCAGCGGTTTTGACAATATTGGCTGTGTGTTGAGTTATTTTGAGGGGACAGCAAATGTACACTGTTATACAAGCTGTACACTCACTAATGTACATTGTAGCAACGTGTCATTTCTTCAGTGTTGTCACATGAAAAGATATAATAAAATATTTACAAAAATGTGAGGGGTGTACTTACTTTTTTGAGATACTGCAGGTAGCCATATTCCTCGGCCACCCTTTTAGCAATAATCCTTTGTAATTTGGACAACTTGGGTAGAGTCTTGAAAAGTATGGTACTCCTCAGGTACAGGAAATGGGAATTTTTAGGCACAATTAGAACACCTGTTAACATTCTTGTAAAGTTTATTAATAGACAAATTGGTAAAATTGATTGCTGAACCATAGATGTATTCATATATTTTCTCCTTGAAGGTGTACGCCCAACATGTTTCGGGAAAAATCAGCAGTCCCTTCCTCAGGGGCAGATATGTACAATAGGAGCTTATAACATCAGTGTGGTTCTATAAAAAAGGCACCAAATATTAGCATAGAAACAAAGCAAGCAAGGTAAGTTAGTATCCACAGCAAGAAAGAGCTTCAAAGACTTACCAAACAATGAGTAAACAGGTGCAAAGTTGGTCTCAGACTGCCATACTCAGATGGAAAAGAAGGGTGTGAACCTCCACGCCCACCCACCAACCCCCAATGGTCCGGAGGAAGGTCAAAGACCTCCAAGCTGTTCCAGACGAGGACCCCCCACACATATGTGAATGGGAGAGCCCACAAGGCACCGCACAGCCAATATGCTAAGGGGAGAAGGGGCTGCGTCCAGAGGAGGTGACCCATAAAAGATTATAAGAATGCAGATGATTCTCATGCTTACATTACCTTGTCAACAAGGGGAAACAACCCCAGAACGAGAATAGTCCAAAAATGGGTGAGAGGATGGCAGATCTCTCATAAACGGGCACAGGCAGCCATAATCGGCTCGCACTGGCTGTGGGTTTAAATAAGTAACCGCTTACTGCGAAGGCGCACGTGGATGGCGTCATGACGCCTGGGACACACGGTAGCAACCGTGCATTCGTGATCGCAATGAGAACCTCCCGGATGTAAGCATCACACTGTGGGAAAACGATGTGGCGTCAATGAGAAAGCATAATCCAATGCAGAGAATCTCTACTGCAATCACAAATTTATCGCGAACGCATGAAGGCCACCGCAATCAAAATATGCAAACAAAGTCCCCCGTCTAAGGACATAATAGTAAACCAATCCTGCCACAATCGTGGGATCTAGGCCCCTGTATAGCCAAGCACAAGCAGAGGCTTAATTAAAGGGCAACTGTGTGCATAAGCGATGCTGCTCAGAGCGAGTCTCCCAGAACCCAAATGCACGGCGTCCCCCAATGAAACCATGTGAGGGCATCTTGCAGATGAGGTCCACCGACGCAAGAGAGGCCATAGGGGCAGGCGGGAAGGGGGGGCCCCAGCCAAAATGGGGCGCCTGAAGTTCGGGCCACCCCATATGGAAACACCTACCACTCCCTCCAAAACCCCCAAGGCCACAAAAAGCTGCCCACATATGACGGGAGGCCTTTGTGCGCTGAGTGGGACCAGAGAACGCAGAGGAGAGGGAGCACAGAAAATTGCAACTCATGGAAGACTGCCAATCTGGACCAAGTAGCACCCCTGTGTGTCAGAAACAATGACATCATTACAAATAACATATAAAAGCACATAATTACATGTAATTTCCAAACATCTTATAATGTGATCCTACTACACCAAAGAGAGATAATAAAGAACACAAAATAAACTTTCCAGTTTCCTTCCCAGGTCCCCGATGTAAATCCCTCCTAAAAGGGTTTATAGCTCAATTGTTCATTGAGCCCAGGGGGGAGAGTGGCCTCCAAGTCCGCTATCCAGCGTGCTTCTCGCTGAAACAGAAGCTTGTCCCAATCCCCCTCCCGGCACTGGGATGGATCCGATCCAAAATTATAAATTGGATCCGAGGGAATCGGCCCTGGTGACATTGTTGGACATGACGACCCAAAGGTGCATCAGGATTGTCCGTTTTCATTTTAGATATATGTCCGTATGCTCATTTTGAAAATTCCAGTATGGGGGGGGCGTGTCTGGGAGGGACCGAGAGCGGACGTGTTGGAGAGGAGCTCCTGCTAATCGCACTACAATCCAGCTCCATCCTCGCTCCTGGACCCTGGGAAACACCACGGACCATCCCCACTCTGATCCCCAGCTCTCCAGGTGTGTAGCAGGCTATTTTTGGGCCGGTTCGCCGGTTCATCCATGGCTACAGCAGGACCGGTGCATCACCTCACCGCACCGAACGTCGCCATCTTGGTACTCCTCCGGGCCTGTCTACGATCATCCGGGTCGCTCCGTAGGTGAGCCCCTCTTCATCGAGACCCCCTCCTCACCCTGCAGTGCCCAGTTCACACAGAGGGAGTCCCCTGGGTGGCAATCAGGCCAGAATTGTTGGCCGGCCCGAACCACGGCTTACAGTGACATCGGGCAGCAGCCACCACCATCTTGGTACATCTCCCAGCCCACAAGTCGGCGGCAGCGCTACAGTACACCTCAACCACCCTCCACTGGAGCTTCACAGAGCCCTAAACCGCTGCAAACTACCCTGGATTAGACTCTATAGCATACTTTGACCTGATAAGTCTGGGCTCTTCCCTCCCTTACTCACTGAGGGCCTCTTCCATACTGTGACAACCTAGGCCTACTGCTCCTGATCTGGCCCAGCGTATTGCCTCCCCTCTCCGAGGCCTCAAACTGCAGCACCCCTGTAAAGACTGTGAGCCACAGAAGCTCTAAGACCTTCTTTAGACTGAGGAACAATAAGCGGGGTCCTCTGTACCTCCGGACAGCTGTTACCAATTAGAGGCCTCCTTTGCCTGCCCCTCACCAACGCTCTACAGTAGTATCAGACTGTGCCCTACTGCCTAGTCTACAGCCTGCTACAGCCACTCATATGCTATCTGCTCCTTTCTGTAAAAACTGCACATTCAGCAAGAATATGCCCGCTTAAAACCCCGCCACGTCGGGACTGTGACAAACGCATATCACTAATTGTACCTTCAACACATCAGCTGACCTCTACTCTTGCATCACAGCGACGCCTATAACCCCCACATCGGGGCATGTCCCCAGGTAAGAGGTCAAGCATTAAGTCTAAAACGATCCGAGAAGCTCTGACACAAGCCGCCCTCAAAATGGCAACACAATCGCCTTCTCACCTCACACCGGTTGCCCTACAGCCACCTGGCTCCCAAGACACCATACCCCAACAAGGTGACCCTCTAACTGCTCTTATACCGCCCTCCCTACCTGCTCTAGGCTCGTCTAACACCGTTGACCTCCTCAACCAATTAGAACTAATGCTACAGAGGGCACTACAACACACATCAGACATTATCACAGATAAACTCACAAAAGAAATACGTGAAGTAGGTCTCTGTACTACCATACTGGAGGAGAAAATGGAGGACCTCCACATGGTCTCTGCAAACCACGAGCAGGATATAGAGGCTCTCAAAGAGGAAAATGCTACACTCCAACCTCGGCTAGAGGACTTTGAAAACTGGGCTAGGAGGTCTAATATACGTATTAGAGGAATACCCCAGACGGTTGAGGATCTCCACTCCACCATTACAGCACTCTTCCAGGAGCTAGCTCCCTCCATCCCGATAGAAAGGTTGGAGATGGACCGAGTACATAGATCCTTGGCCCCGTGCCGGGACGAAGGCCCTCCGCGAGGCATTATTACCAAAATGCACTTTTCGTGCAAAAGAGCAACTTATGGAAGCGGCCCGCAAAAGAGGACCCCCTAACTTTCCAAGGCCATAGATACCAAGTCTTCCAGGATCTCTCACAGCAAACTCTCGCCAGAAGGAAGGCCTTAAAACCCCACCTGCAAATCTTGCAACAACATAGAATTGTCTATCGCTGGAGCATACCCATTGCCGTTAAATTTACATACAAAGGCTCTACTTTCACCTGCAAATCGGAGGAAGACATCGTTTCTGCCCTACAGGACCTCCGCCTCCTCCCCCTGGATAATTCCCCAGACAACTCTAAGAGGCGCGCATCCTCCAACTCACCAAGGAAGCAACAGGACGGCTACGCCCTAAACTCCCCTGTAACCCCACACAAGAGGAGTCGCCTCACACCCTCTGCATCTACAGTTCCAATGGAATGAAGATGGTGCCCACCTCCTCTTTTTATAACATATTTTTGCTCCTTCTATTGTAGGCTACTCAACGGGTCCCGGTGCCATTGATGGACACCATTTCTTTGGGCAGGTACAACCCTCCAGCCATAGGTCCCCAGAGGGATGCTTTGACCGGCCTTGAGAACTCTCTTACACACCTTTAACCCTATAGCCTACATGGAACTGTTTTTCCCTCCCTCCTGCCAAATGCAATGGAACAGTGGTACGGTACACCCCGTTACCTAAAGACCCTTCTGATATTCTCATTTTGGGTCCCCACTTCCCCTCATCTGTGACTTTATGTTATGCAAGATAGTTCTTCACATGCTATGGATCGAATGTCTTACTGTGTTATACAAACAAACCGCGGTGATGACCCCGGATCTCTCTCCATGCTGTTTTGTTTAGGCAGTACCCCATATGATACTCCACCTGCCCACAGTAACAGAGAACGACCATCATCGCCGCGGTTCTATGCACACTATTATCAGCAGTACAATTTGCTATGTTCTTGTTTGATTGACTACTGTTCTGTTCACTGTTGTCCGGTTTCAGACGACAGCCCACTGCTCCTCATTAATTCCCTCGTAACCCGATACTTACCTTCGGGTTGATCGAGGGATAGAAAATCCTTGGGTGGACCATCTTCTGCCTTCCCTGGGATTTTCCGTCTCCTGTTGTGAGCCTTACAGTTTGGTTACTCTTACTTTTGTTACCTTATTGAACATTTTATACAACCAGTATACCTTTTAACCTCCACTCCTCCTAACCTCTTGTACTCTTCCCATACTACCCCTATTTTCTCTTCCTTACCCTACATATCTCCAGAGGGTGGTGCTTTTGCCTCCTGTTATACCTACACATTACTGATCATACCTGAAATCCCTCATGGCTCCCCTGAACATAGTAACACACAATGTCCAGGGACTCAATTCCCCAGCTAAACACACCAAAGCTTTCCACACTTATGCCTCAGTCTCAGCCCATGTGGTATGTCTCCAGGAGACACACTTCTCTACTCACTCTACCCCAAAGTTCTTTGCCCGGCAATACCTGCAAGCAAACATGGCTTCAGCATCCAAAAAACATAGAGGAGGACTGATTGCTTTTCACTCTACTACACCGTTTACCCTATGCTCTGAAATCAAAGATCCGGAGGGTAGGTACTTACTCTTGACAGGTCAGCTCTTGGATCAAGATGTTACTGTTGTTTCCTATTACGCCCCTAATTCCCACCCGCTCCCGTTCCTCACCCACTTATTCCAACTTGTAGACACACATAAAAAGGGAAAGGTTGTGGTCTGTGGAGACTCTAATCATGTAATCTACCCCCTATTTGTTAAATCACCCTCACCTGCCTCGACTACCCGCCTTGACTTTCGACAGCTCCTAGACCGATTTTCACTGGTAGATACTTGGAGAGAGCACAATCCTTCTAGACGCCAGTACACTCACTACTTCCATCCCCACAAAACTTTTTCCCGCGTTGACCACATTTTGATGAGCACAGCGACCTCGGCTCTAATGCTGGATTCCTGTATTTTACCCAGTGCTTGGTCTGACCATAATGCAGTGCGCACAACCCTTTTGTCCCTAGTCTCAACACGGTTGCACAGGACCTGGACCATTAACGATAGTCTTCTGACAAACCCCAGCCACAGATTGGAGCTGGTCGGGGCTCTGAAGGAATAAATAGCCACTAATGTCACTCCACACTCTGACCCTCTCACTATTTGGGAGGCACATAAACCCTACATTAGGGGAGTGTGCATTAGTCAAGCCTCCCATGCACGTAAGGAATACCATAAGACACTAAAGGTACTGGATGATGCCTTCCGCGGAGCAACCGACCAGTTCCAAAGCTCCCCCTCTCCTGTTACCAGAGAACTATTTGAAAAAGCCCGCCTAGAACTTGATATGTGCTTAACAGAATCCGCTGAGAAAGCCCTTCGTAAATCCAAACATACCCTTTACATGAAGGCAAATAAACCAGACACGTTCCTGGCGTTAGCACTTCGCAGGGCTGATTACATCCCCAAACCAATAAGACTGAGGACTTTCCTAACTCCTGTACAAGCAATCCTTTGAAGATCCTCAACATATTCCACAGGAAACTTTCTGATCTTTATACAGAGCCTTCTGACTCTAATCGACCCTGATTGGACTCCCTACTCTCCGGTATCCATCTTCCGTCCCTTTCCCAAGACCACAGACTAGCTTTAGACCAACCAATCATGATAGAGGAAATAGTTGCGAATATTAAAACTCTAAAACCGCATAAACGCCCAGGCCCTGATAGCCTCTCGACAACCTACTATAAAAAAAATTCTGATCTTCTGGCCCCACTTCTTGTCACGGCCTTTAACTCACTCCTTAAAGATCGGCATTTTCGACCCGAGTCCCTGACAGCTTCTATTTCCATGATACCCAAACCTAATACGGACGAGTCCTCTTGGTCCAATTATGGACCTATTTCGATTCTTAACCTTGACATTAAAATTCTGGCCAAGATCCTCTCAACTAGGTTACAAACCCATAATAGGCACTTTGATACATAAGGATCAAATGGGTTTTATCCCTTCCAGATGATAATATCCGCAGAGCCACCCTTCTGGCCCACACGGCCTGCACACGCCGCATTCTTACCTGCTTTTTATCACTAGATATAGGCAAAGCATTTGACTCATTAGCCTGGCCTTATTTACAATTCATACTTCAAAGGTGGGGTTTTGGCGTGAATTTCCTCAAATTGATCTTGTCTCTCTAAAATTAACCTAAAGTCTATGTAACTTACTCGGGATTTCGCTCTGACCCCTTCCACATTCAAAGAGGGACCCGACAAGGTTGTCCCCTCTCTCCCCTCCTTTTTGCCCTGGCAATTGAACCTCTGGCAATCCTTATGAAAAGAGTAACCCTAATATACATGGTCTTGAACTAGGAAATTATCACCATAAATTATGCCTGTTTGCCGACAACGTCCTAACATTGACCTCCGCACCCAACCTCATGAAACTCCTTTTGGACTTTGTTTAAATATCTGGTCTCCATGTCAACCCCCAAAAATCTAAAGCCTTGAACATATCTATGGCACCGGCCCTGTAAACCCAGCTGGCAGACTCCCTCCTCTTCTCTTGGGTCTCGACCCATCTCACCTACTTGGGCATCAAGTTCACGCCCAACCCAGCCGATCTATACTCGGCTAATTATCCCCAAATGCTCTCTCACCTTACTAACCTTATGTCCAATTGGGCAACTCTCCCCCTCTCATGGATGGGCAGAAAAACAGTTGTTAAAATGTCTATCCTCCCGAAAATCCTGTACTTATTCAGAGTTCTCCCTACCAAAGTCCCACTGCATTATCTCCAGATTCTCCATCGTAGAGCCTCCCACTTCATTTGGGGCTCAAACAGACCTCGCCTACCCCCACGTACTCTCTACACCCCCCACGTACGAGGAGACCTTGGTGTCCCTAATTTCACTAAATACTACAAAGCAGCCCAGTTGTCTGTACTCCCCAAGTACCACGCGACAAAGGAAACTCCCCTCTGGGTGACCCTTGAATCTGTGGATTGTGATCCATTATCCACAGCTAATCTCCTTTGGCTGCAACCATCTCACCGCCATATCCTCCTTAATCCAATCATCAAACATAGCTTACCCCTATGGGACAGGCTTAAGAAGCACTTTGGTCTCCAATCACCCCACAATCCCCTACTCTCCTTCTTACATGACCCAGCCTTCTACCCAGCGTGGACTTCTCCACACTCCTTTATCAATTGATCTAGGGCTGGCCTCCTCCATGCACATAACCTATTCAGATCCCACAACATCAGTCCCTTCTCTACCCTATGTGAAACCCACCACCTACCTTCCACTGAAGTTTTCAGATACATCCAGATCAAACACTTCTACGCACAGTACACCCCCCCGGACAATTCAGTCCCCTCCCTCTCGCTGTTTGAACGGGCTTGTCATACTGACCCCCACAAGCGGGGCCTTCTATCTGACCTATAAGCATTGCTCGTATCTGCTATTACATCTGCACCCCCCCCCCCTTATGTTGGGAAATGGGAGCAAGACTTACCCTCCTGCAGTGACGACCTAGACTGGATTCAAATCTGGCAATCCACCAAATCCGCCTCACCTAATATTGTTGCCTTGAAAAATTACTATAAAGTACTCACTAGGTGGTACCTGGTCCCCACCAGGATTTCCAAATTCCTCCCAAACTACCCCTCTACTTGTTTCCGTGGTTGCTCAGATCAAGGCAACCATATGCATATTTGGTGGGATTGTCCGATTGTTAAAGACCTCTGATGTTCAACACGCCCTTACTACCTGATCCGGCAGTGGCTCTCTTAAACAGCAAATCACCTACCCTAACTAAAAGACAGTTTAAGCTTCTACTTGTGGTCACGATGGTGACCAAACAGTCTATCGCCAAGGCCTGGAAATCCTCCACACTATCCATGGTCCCAGTTAACACAGGATCAATCAGGCATTTATACATGCGAAAACTGAGGCCATCTATCTTGACAAGCTCCCAAAATTTGAAAATCTCTGGCGTCCATGGGCCACTCATGGTCTTCCACCGGGCTTTGACCAATCACTGTTCATGGACAACAGATGAAGTAGCCCCCTACCTTCAGGCTTTCCCTAGCCGGCACAACCAAAAGCCCACCCCCCCGGAGACCCCCTCTTTTTTTTTTCTTTTTTTTTCCTATCATTCCCTTCTTCCCCCTTTTCTTTCTTCCTCTTTCCTCCCCCTTCTCCCTATTATGAAAGCTACAATTCACAGGAGGCCTTTGCTCCCCCACTTTGGCTGGGCCACTTAGCCGGATCCCAGCCAGGGAAGTAAACCCTCCGATTTATGCAATTCCTACTTGAATTGATCCCGATATTGAATTGATTCCACTGATGTTGTTCTATGTATTTCAATACTGTTGTTCACTATTCTCTCCTAAGGTATACTGGAATCTTCATACTGTGTCATTGTTTCTATTAGGTGAACTGTGCACACTTATGCCCGATTATACATACCCTGATTTTGACTCATCACCTTGGTAATGATGTTATTCTTGACTACAGTTCTGTATCTGCTACTCTTCTTTCTCAATAAAATATTTGAAACGAAAATTCCTGTATGTTTTTTCCCACATAAAAACTCTGGCATTCACATGTAAGTAAATAAACCACCCCTGAAGTTTTGCAGTTTGCAAAATGTTGAAGTTTGTAAGGGTGACCATTTAGTAACAGTATGTTGGATTGAATTTTCATGTATTGACATATTGACAGTAAGGGCATCCACCACATGTAAATGTGCCCTTCCTTTTACATGGATCCTTTCTGAAAGTACCAACAAATGGGCATATGCGTGCGGCTGAGGATGGCGGATGCTTAGTCTCTCAGCTCCGCTCCACGCCAGCTTACCTGTGCTGACCCTGACACCCAGCGATACCGCCCGCACTCGCTACCTACCTGTTCTCCACACTCCTGGGCAGCATCCTATAACTAAAGGCAAGCCAAAGATTAACTCCCAGCTGACACAGGGAGACGGTCTGGGGAGCTCCCAGGCTGGCGCTGCAACATGCACAGCAGCCACAGCCTACTATGCAGTCCCAGTCCCAGAAAGCCCTGCCGGCAGATCGGACAGGTGTGCTGGTGGATTAATCTATCCGCAATTCGGCATCTTCCCCAGTAGATGACCTATTCTCCTCACAGAACTCTGAAATGGAAAAAGCATTATGGGAGATAGTGTTCAGTCAGGGAAGTATGGAGGAGAGCCCTCCCCCACACCCAGTGCTCCAGCTGTGCCACAACAGGGTTACTCAGGGGACCCTGCTATTCTGGCACGCTTCGCTGCAATGCTTGATCATGGTCTGGAAAAGGCTAGCAAGAATTGGGAGCCCGCATAGGAACCATTGAGTCTAAACTGGATGAGACTATAGCCAGGACCAATCAAAATACCAATTGCATCGAGGATCTGCGACAGCTATTATAAGAAGCCCTTAATAAGATTGATGACTTGGAAAACTGTTCTTGCCGGTAAAACTTTAGAGTGCGTGGCATTCCTTAGACTTTTACAGATTCCATGGCGGTCATCAAAGATCTGATCTCTCACCTTTTGACAGGAGAAACAGAGAACAAACCAAAGATCGAGGTATCAGGGAGGCAGGGATAGTCAGACAAGCCAAAGATCGGAACACGGACAAGACTCAGAGTAAACGAAAGGGACAACAACACACAAGCCAAACACGGACAAACGTTGATCAGCAATGCAGCCTTGCACTGCCAGGCATTATATCCTGTTTCCAATTAAGGCCTGGGGTGGAGACCAGCTGAGGAGGGCCTACTAAAGCACACAGGTGAGGGAGGCCTGGCCTTTAACTGGACACACGCAGCAAAGGTAGGCAACAGATAAGACATAATGTTTGCTGGTACATGACAGATTGTTTACTGTGGTTTCATGACATTTATTCTTTCCCTAAGGTTAGCTGCCTCCTAAAGGAAATACTTTTGACTCAAACAATTCCTCTTCAGTCAAAGATACTGACTGAATGGAATTGAGCGTTTCAGGGATTGGGGGTGAAAGCTTGTTGCATGAAGGATGGTGTTTCCAGTGGTGGGTTTTCGGTACAATCCACTGGAAAGACTCCCAAACTTTTCTTTGGTAATAGTTACATCCAAGAAAGTGATTGTCATTGGGTTATGTACCATTGTGAATTTAAGGTTGAACCCATTAGCATTCATGCATGTAAGGCAGTCTTCAAGGATAGTTGGTGGACCCTCCCAGATTATAAAAATGCCGTCTATATAAGGAAACCATGATGTGATATGGCTCGTTATTGACAAAAAGTACTCATATGCATAAAGGACCGCTCCCACTCCCCCAGGTACAGATTGGCGTAGGATGGGGTGCAGAACTTTCCCATTGCCACGCCCTGCACCTGGAGAAAGTGGGAGCCATCAAAGGAAAACACATTATGCGTTAAAACAAAACCCAGGGCATCCGCCAGAAAGTTATTAAGCTTTTTATTATATTTGTGTGACTGGGAAAGAACATATCTTATTGCTGCTATACCTAAATGATGCGGGATGGAGCTGTAGAGTGCTTCTACACCCACACTAACTAGGATTGCATCTGGGGACCCATGCAATCCTTCCAGATTTTGTAGGAGGTGGATAGTGCCTCTTGTGTATGAACGGAGATTAGCAACAAAGGGTCTCAAATGTAGGTCCACCAGCTGACTCAAATTCTCAGCAATGGAACCATTACCTGAGACTATGGTTCTTCCCGGGGGTGTCCTAGAGTTTTTGTGGACCTTTTGTAGACTATAAAATGTGGGAGTCTTTGGATATTTCACCCGAACAAAGTCCCACGTGTCTGTCAATTACACCTTTGAGGTATGCCTCATCCACCAAAGCGTACAACTGTGTATTACATTTGTCTATGGTAGATTAGGGAATGGGTTTGCACCAATCTTTGTTTTTGAGAATGTTTAAACACATTGTTTTGTACTGGCCATTGGTCATAATGACAATATTACCGCCTTTGTCAGACAGCTTTATTGTCAAAGAGTGATACTCTGTTAGATTGTGCAGAGCCCGCTGATCGTCTGAGCTCATATTACCCTTATTGGTATGTGTTCTCAAACTTTTGATCTCAGCTGTGGTGAATGACAAAAAGGCAGCCAAGTTGGGATTTAAATTTAAAGCCAGAAATTTGTCAGATTTCTTTTTGAACATTTTAGATATGGGGCAAGATTTGGTTTGGGAAGTAATATGTTCCTGCAGCAAAGTTTCCAAGTCAACCGTATCTATTCGATCAGTTGGATCTTGTTTTTCTAATAAAGTAAGTAAATCATCAAGTGCCTCATCAGATTGTATCTGGGTCGACATTGTTTGGGGTGAAGTTTTGGAATACATACTTTTAAATAGAAGTTTTCTTTAGAACATATGCAAATCTTTTATTACTTCAAAGCTATCTGCATCTGAATTGGGGCAGAAACTGAGGCCTGTCATAAGCAATGCCTCCTCTTCTGTGGACAGAGGGTGGTTCGAGAGATTTATGATATTAAAATCTAGTGAATGATCTCTATTAGATGGTGAAGAAGTGTTGTCCGGTGTTATGTGTTGTGAATGATGTCCGATTCCGGGTATGTCCCTCCAAAATTTCTTTCTCTTTAACTGATAGGGTCTCATGTGTGGTCTGATCGAGTTGGTTTTTGATCCTCTCCTCATCATCCCTGTAAGTGGAGACATTTTTTAAAATAAACTTATTTCTCTGTTGGACAAAGACATTGATCTCCTGTACAATAAATTACACCCTTTCAAAAATGTCTCCACTTACAGAGATCATGAGGAGAGGATCAAAAACCAACTCGATCAGACCACACATGAGACCCTATCAGTTAAAGAGAAGAAAGATTAGAGGGACAAAAGGGCCTTCCAAGAATGCAAAGCCTACAAATGGCATCAGGGCAACCATGCACAACATTTTAATACCTCCAAATTGGGACAGGGTCACAGTGATATGGGTTCAAATTCCTCAATTCATTTTCTAACCTCTTCTTCCTCACAGAAACGCTTTCGGACCAATAAAATGTCCAAAACCAAATGTTTGAGACTTGGAAATGAAACTACTTCTTCCAAAAAGCACACTACGGAATCTTCTCTGACTCAACACTCTTCTATGTTTCCCTTTGCTAATATGGGTAAAGGTAATACATGTGGCTCCTCCAATGGTCCAAAAGGACCACCAGGGAGTGGGTCTTGGCTTTCTTCCAACAAAAATAGCACTTCTCCTTGCCCTTCGGGGGCCCTCAGATCACATGGGAACAATCACATCTCACACAAACTTACCCCCAGTTTCCACCCCCAATAGCGATTCCACTTTTTTAGTACCGGAATCGGACATCACTCACAACTAGTGTAACGTTCGGGTCCGTACCGAACTTTCGGGTGTTCAGCACCCGAACACGGACATTTCAAAAAATGTTCGGGTTCGGTCCGGGGTTCTGCTATTTTACTCCACGTGTTGAGAAGCTGCAGGGCAGCCAATCAACAAGTGTTTCACTGGTTTGCCCTTAGAAGCCATAGTAGGCATGGCTGTGATTGGCCAGTGCATCATGTGACCCAGCCTCTTTATAAGCTGGAGTCACGTAGTGCTGCAGTCACATGCTCTTGGGTTAGTGTAGGGAGAGGAAGCTGACAGCGTAAGGGAGAGATTAGAGACATTTTAAGATCTGATCCTGCATCCTGAGATAGATTACTTTACTACTGCTGTGCTGTTGCTCTGAGGACAGATAGCAGAAATTAGAGATTTCACATACCGCTGCTTTGAGTTGCAGATCAAACTCTGCATAAAACAACGATAGCTACGATCGTGCTCAATGATCAGATTGTTGGAGGAATTTGAGATTTCAAATACCGCTGTTTTGAGTTGCAGATCAAACTCTGCATAAAACAACGATCGCCACGATCGTGCTCAACGATCAGATTGTTGGAGGAATTTGAGATTTCAAATACCGCTGCTTAGAGTTGCAGATTGCAGATTAAACTCTGTCTAATGCTACGATCGTTACGTTCGTACACAACAATCAGATTGTGGGATCGTACACAACGATCAGATTGTGGGAGTAATTTGAGATTTCACATACTGCTGCTTTGAGCGATCTGACTACAACACATGCTTGCATTGCTAGCATCGTAATCTGTCTCAAATTAGACGTTAGACGTTGAGATTCGTCGCCATAAACTTTAGAGTTTAAGGAGGTTGTTAGACTAGCAACTCGTG
>BLSH010341350.1:36474-54280 GCA_018402905.1 Glandirana rugosa | reverse complement strand
CACCAACTTCAAAGTAGTCTCTGTACTACTTTGGTGCCACTTGAGGTTCACAGCTCTCAGGAATACACAGGCATCCCCTGAAGTTGGGGCAATGTCGTGGGCATACTGCGTGACTTTCAGGATAACACCCTTGACTTAGGCCCCATTCACACTTGTGCGACCTGAAAGTCATGTAACTTTGACGTGACTTGAAGCAATGCTGTGTAATCTTGAGGTCTAGGGATCTCAAGTCATATCAAACTCGGACCAAAGTAGTTCAGGGACGAGTTTGAAGTTGGTGCCACTTGAAGTCACACAGCTATGAATGCTACTCATTGGAAATTGTGGGGTCCGACTTGACAGGTGACTTTGCAGTCCCAAGTCGCAGGACAAATTGCACAAGTGTGAAAGGGGCCTTAGATTTCCACCCAAAAGTGGAAGCTCTGCTTATCACTCTCCTCCCCCCTCTGATGCCAGGTTTACACCTTTTCGGGGGATAGGGAAAGCGGGTACCTGTCCCCACTTTTGACAGACCTCACTGCAGCGAGGTTTGGCAGAAATATGTCACCCCTCCTCCTTCCCTGCTGCCAGGCCATTCAGAAAGCGCAGTGTGCTTTGTTCATGCACAGTAGGTAATCGGCAATGGAGGCAACAGCCCCTTAGAGCCAATGAAAACATGGGCTGGGGTGCCAAAATCGCTAGCTTCCAGGACAGTGTCCTAATAATTAAAGTCAGCAGTTGCAGGATGTGTAGCTGCTGACTTGTATGTTTTCTGTTGGGGGGGGGGGCTTGAGCACCACTTTATTGTCAGCTTGGTTACCTAGACTGGTGAGCTGAGATTGGGCCCCAACTATCACATGGTACCTGGGCTTATCTCAACAACCTGTACCATGTGAATAACTTCAGCTAATCACAGATCAGTAGTAATCCCAGCTGACATGAATGTTGAACACTTCTGACTGTTCAAAGTTTGGCTGGTACAATGATTTGTATGGTATCAGAAAGCCTATATGATACATTTAAACAAGGATATCTACCCCACACAGTAGTTCAATGGTATGGATGGTATCACCTTCTGAAATCTTGCATTGTACTCAGCTTTATTCGCCAATTAGCCAATGCACATCAGTTTGATTGCTTCCATACCATGAACTCTTTAAATGCTGCAATGGTATGTACATATTTAATAATATTATGGTGTAGAATTGGAATAATCACACACTAGTTAATGTGCAGGCAGTTAGTTTGTAGAGAATTAACAGAATACAAGATTAGTAAATGCATTTTCTATTGATGATTGTGGTCAACTCTGTAGTGTAGTGGTTTCTTCTGTTACCTTCAAAGGTTACAGCTCTGGGTTTGAATCCAACAGATGTTATCAGCACACCTTGCATTGTACTCAGCATTATATGCTGAAAATATGTGAAGGCATATTTGCCATTTTGCTGTGGCAGTACCCAGGTCCCCATACACTTTTTATAGCAAATAATTTTCATACAAACCTTCAATGGATTTTGCAGGTTCAAGCCCAATTGACATCAGCTGTTCCCACATATGCCAATTAAAAGGGCATATTCATGGCAATAGCATGATTTTCCATTCACATGACCGCCCAGTTGAAATCTCAATTGACTTAAATGGGCGCTATTTTTTTGGCGTCGCGTGATGGCATATTCACGCTATAGTGAATTAGCTCCATAGTTGCCTTTTGGACAGAGGTGGTGGCGTTGTTAAACTCCTCAACCCCTTTACAGGTTTCAATGCCTGTGTGTTTGCTGGGTTTGGTGAAGGGTTTCCGTACAAAGGCAGAACAGATTTTTGTTAATATAACATTATTTTATGCTAGGAAAGCTATTGCTTTGCATTGGAAGAAATTGTCGGCCCCTACCCTTTTGTTTTGGAAACAGCTGGTTAATAGAAATATATCACTGTAGAGGGATACATATATGAATAGGGGATGTCTCTATAAATTTGATAATATTGGGGGAAAATCGTTGGCCGAGTATAATACGGCTACAATTATGTCTGAAAAGCCCCATGTTACTCTCTGATATAATTCCTTTTTTTTTCATTTGTTTTGTTTTGTTCTCCTCTTGGGTGGAAGTGGGGATGATTTAATGACTGTACTCAAGGTTGATAACTGAGCCTGCAGGCATTTGAAGGCCAAAGGTGAACGAAGGTGAGGGATATAATAGGACATCGATACTCCGTTTAAGGTGTACAGATGTGTTTTGTTGTGTCTATTGTCTGTGTTAGTCTATGTAGTGTTTTTGTATTTCTTCTGGTTTGTATCATTAAAAATAAATAAAAAGATATAAGATAAGGTCATAGAAAAGGACTCAATTTGTTTTTCTGAATTCAGCTATTCGCTTTGTAGAATGTCCTGTAATTGTACTTTAACTGGGCATGCAAAACAAGCTTGTTTTAATAGTGTCTTTCTAGATATAGTTAAGTCCTTTTGATTAGCAGCAAGTATGCGATTCTCAAACATATGAATCCAAGCAGTAAAAGACATTGTAGGATCACCAGGGTGTGGAAGAAAATGTACAGGCTACTGTAGAGATAGAAGAAGCATCCTCGCTGCCAATCTTGTTATGGCATGTAGACAGGGAGGCAAAGTAGTTATGCAGTGCTTTATTAACAAGTTCAGGCATCCATAATACACCTACAGGCTTCTGAGTAGCTAAAATGAAGGGGGACTGGAACTAACTTGTACATAGTAAAGAAAGTATTATATACAGTATGTAACAACTGCTAGTGACATCTACAGGATAGAAATATGAACATTACATCCCAAAAGATCAATGTCTAATCCTTAAAACTTTATTAAACCCAAAAATGTAATAGATTGCATGTAGCGCCTCCATAGTGTATTTTTCTAGAAGGGTTTGCTAGGTGAGGTAAAATTTAGTCAGGCCTGAATGTAAGAGCAGGCCTGAATGTTTTGATCTGGGCTGGGAGAAGTGGTCTCAGGGAGGATGGAGTGGACTTGACAGACGAGGTCACCAGAACCTCACACTTCTTTCTAGAAACCTGGAGCAGGGTTTCTAGACAGAGAGCTGGGAGATAGGTGGAGCCATCTGAAGTGTTCTGGGGAGCCCTGACCAATTCCCAATCAGGATTGGCAGGGGGAAGGCCTCCTTAAATACTCTGAGTCAGCCCAATCTGTGAGAAGTGTCAGGTGGAAGCCTGGAGGTGTAGCAGAGGCGCTGTGGAGGCCCCTACCTGGGGGTTGCCCCAGTCTGGGGAGGGTGACCTTGGGGCCTGGAGGTTCGGGTGCAGCCAGGAGTGGTGGTGATTCCTGGAGTCGCACAGGGGAACAGGAGAACAGCGGAGGTGCTACACAGTGAGAAACTTTGAAGTGATCCACCAGTTTGGTGAGTGATGGTGCCTGGAAACTGCAAGAGAAAGTGCTGGAGCAGGCTGGGAGAGGAATAGTGGACAGTCTGTGGAAGCCTTGGGAGCCAGTTCAGGGAAAGGAGAGTCACTGAGGAAAAGCAGGAGGGACCTGGAAGAGGGATGGGCTGGGAGTTGTAGTCCATCAAAGGCCCAGCTAGCACTCAAGTACTTTGCTATACATTCAGGGGCCCATGGCCCCTGGCCTGTAATGGGTGTTTTGAAGGTTCTGCTGAGTGTAGGCCTCGCCATGTGCTAGCCGCAGTGAAGAGAAAGGAACAGAGAAGCTAGATACATTTCCTTTCAAACTGGAAACTAAGTTCAGTGCTGGAGAGAAGTAATGGGTCGATGATTTACTAAGTTCAGTGCTGGAGAGAGAACTCTAGGAGAGACGGTCAGCAAGTTGAGTGCTGGAGAGTTGTGAGGAGTAACAGTATGCAGAGGGACAGTCTGCAGTGAAAGTGCGCATATACAGGAGTGTATATGGAGTTCGTGTACTATAATTCTTTGGGCATCCCACAGTCATCCCTTATCCCCATCCAAGTTATTTCCCCTAAATATTAAAGATAGAATTGTTAAGCTCAGATGTATACAAATGAGCCCAATGCATCAAATAAAGTGCACAGGAATAGAGTGCCCACCCTTAACAAAATTTGGTACAGAGTGAATTAGAGAGCTTATTGGGTGTTTACTGGGCTACTCTAAAGGTCCATAATAGGTTAGAAAAAAAACATTAAATATAAAATTGTTTCCAAGTTTATTGATACATATATATAAAAGACATATACAAAAAACACATATTCACGATAATAGAATTGGTTCATAAATACATGAAAACCAAGCTGTAAGAATTGGTGTTTCCAGATGGATAGCTGACATGTTTCGCGGTTCCAAAAATGTATATAACCTGCTTCTTCAAAGCTCCATGCTTAATTTGAAACACCTACAAAGAGCAGCTGTATATCATAGTCGGAGGCATCACAACTAAGGGGAGACCAGAGAAGGAGCAAGGACAAAAGCTGTTAGCCATATAAATCCCCACACAACAAAATTCAACCAACTGAAAGCTATTTCTACTAAATAAAACAACAAAAACAAGAGCCGGCCTGGTCAGTGTCTACGGATGTGTGAAATATGGTGTGATTGAGGGCAGCTATAAGGTGAACCACTACTACCAGCCACTCTCAAAGGAGCATGCAGATAACCAGTCATTAGATGTGGTGACTGCATTCGTTTCCTTTATTAGGCTTTTTCCCCCCTCTGTTTTCACCTACCAGTTATACCCCTGCTATATTAGAGTTCCCTCACTCTGGATGAAGGAACAATTTGGACAACAGCATTGTCGATTTAGAGGAGGGGGTTGGAAGCTTGTTCTGTTGAAAAACAACAGACTTACCGGCTTGATCACCAGATATTTTTTTTTTAATCAGAAAAAGGAAATTTTATTTACTTTTCCAATATTAGACAGAAAGAGAGCATATCTATGAACATATACAAACAATGTAGTATAGGGTATGCTTCATAAACAAAACAAAGCATATTTTAGATACACTTTTCAAAGAAGCATTTCAAGAAACAGTATATGCTGGGACCAATACAATATTTTTAGAACTACCCAGCTCTCTAATATGTGTGCATTTCCATACACCAAATCATTCTGTTCTTGGAGAAAATTATAATCAGGGAAGAAGAGGGAGAAGAAAGGAATTGGTAGGTGAAAAAAAGGGAAAAAGTAAAAGAAAAGAGAAGAGAAGAGAAAAGGAGGAACACAATAGCGTACATCACCTGGCCTGTGATCCATAACAACCCATCTCACTCTACTGTATATGTGGGTAGTGGATAAAATACAAAAAAATAACCCTGGAGAAATCTATCTTTTACCAATTGTGCCGGTGCCAGACCTGGGACATCCAGCCATGGTTGCCACATGGAACAGAATTTGCAGGGAACATTCCTATGTTGGTATGTTATTTTTTCATGTATGAGCAGGTCATTTACCCTATCTAACCACTGTCGTCTGGTAGGGACCCTGGAGATGATCCAATACTGTGCAATTCGTTTTTGTGCAATATAGAGCAGTCTAATTACTGCCACATGAGCTTGTGGTGTAAGGGACTCCTCCTCCAGGGCTCCCAGCAGACACACCACCGGGTCTCTCGGTATTCTGAACATATATACTTGTATAATTGTGTCTAATACTTCTGTCCAATAACGTGTCAATTTGGGGCACCTCCAGAGCATGTGGAGGAGATCACCATGGCCCCTTTCACATTTGGGGCAAAGTGTGAGCTTCTTCGTCCCCATCTGTGTAGTTGTGCAGGGGTTCTGTAAACCCTATGCAATAAGAAAATATGTGAGAGTTTTTGTGATACCGACACCGAGACCAGTGGGGCTGATGATAAGCATAATTCCCAGGTGTCCCCATAGATGGTACCCAAATCTCGCTCCCTTTCCTTTCTACAGGGCAGTTTGGCAGGATCCCTCAAGGTGTGTAGGAGAGTATAATATCCATCAGATATCATGACCTTTTTATTCTCAGCTGAAAGCCCCTCTCGTAGCATCGGGTGCTCACCTGGGCAAAGGTGATTAAATCTGGACTGTGAGTGCAGGGCGTGGCGCAATTGTAAGTATCTATAAAATTGGGTTTTATTAAGTGCAAATTCCCACTGTAGTTCAGCAAAGGATTTTACAGTCAATCCCCAATATATCTGGGAGATATAAAGTATCTCACCAAAGTGAGTACATCCCTCACATTTTTGTAAATATTTTATGATATCTTTTCATATGACAACCCTGAAGAAATGACACTTTGCTACAGTATAAAGTGAGTGTACAGCTTGTATAGCAGTGTAAATTTGCTGTCCCATCAAAATAACTCAACACACAGCCATTAATGTTTAAACCACTGGCAATAAAAGTGAATACACCCCTAAGTGAAAATGTCCAAATTGGGCCCAATTAGCCATTTTCCCTCCCTGGTGTCATGTGACTCGTTAGTGTTACAAGGTCCCAGGTGTGAATGGGGAGCAGGTGTGTTAAATGTGGTTTTATTGCTCTCACTCTCTCGTACTGATCACTGGAAGTTCAACATGGCACCTTATGGCAACTAACTCTTTGAGCATCTAAAAAAAAGAATTGTTGCTCTACATAAAGGTGGCCTAGGCTATAAGAAGATTGCCAAGACCCTGAAACTGAGCTGCAGCACGGTGGCCAAGATCATACAGTGGTTTAACAGGACAGGTTCCACTCAGATCAGGCCATGCCATGGTCGACCAAAGAATTTGAGTGCACGTGCTTAGCGTCATATCCAGTGGTTGTCTTTGGGAAATAGACGTATGAGTGCTGTCAGCATTGCTGCAGAGGTTGAAGGGGTGGGGGGTCAGCCTGTCAGTGCTCAGACCATACGCTGCAATTAGTCTGCATGGCTGTCGTCCCAGAAGGAAGCCTCTTCTAAAGATGATGCACAAGAAAGCAATTTGCTGAAGACAAGCAGACTAAAGACATGGATTACTGGAACCATGCCCTGTGTTCTGATGAGACCAACATAAACTTATTTGGTTCAGATGGTGTCAAGCGTGTGTGGCAGCAACCAATTGAGGAGTACAAAGACAAGTGTGTCTTGCCTACTGTTAAGCATGGTGGTGGGAGTGTCATGGTCTGGGGCTGCATGAGTGCTTCCGGAACTGGGGAGTTACAGTTCATTGAGAGAACCATGAATGCCAACATGTACTGTGACATACTGAAGCAGAGCATGATCCCCTCCCTTCAGAGACTGGGCCACAAGGTAGTATTCCAACATGATAATGACCCCAAACACACTTCCAAGATAACCACTGCCTTGCTAAAGAAGCTATGGGTAAAGGTGATGAACTGGCCAAGCATGTCTCCAGACCTAAACCCTATTGAACATCTGTGAGGCATCCTCAAATGGAAGGTGGAGGAGTGCAAGGTCTCTAACATCCACCAGCTCCATGATGTCGTCATGGAAGAGTGGAAGAGGACTCCAGTGGCAACCTGTGAAGCTCCCGTGAACTCCATGCCCAAGAGGGTTGACGCAGTGCTGGAAAATAATGGTGGCCACACAAAATATTGACACTTTGGGCCCAATTTGGACATTTTCACTTAGGGGTGTACTCACTTTTGTTGCCAGCGGTTTGGACATTAATGGCTGTGTGTTGAGTTATTTTGAGGGGACAGCAAATTTACACTGTTATACAAGCTGTACACGTACTACTTTACATTGTAGCAAAGTGTCATTTCTTCAGTGTTGTCACATGAAAAGATAGAATAAAATATTTACAAAAATGTGAGGGGTGTGCTCACTTTTGTGAGATACTGTAATAGATGCCTGCTACTTCCCAATCCCGGAAGCCCTGCAGTTTGAGCACCTCCGGGTATTGAGCATTGCGCCATAGTGGGGTTTGGGGTAAAAATCCCTCCAATCTCACCATCTTTTAAATTTTTGACCATAGGGTGCACAAAAGGGCTATAGTTGGTAAGGTTGTATCTAAATGAGTGAACCCTGCTTCCAAAAAGGTCAATGCGGGTACACTAGCTCCGCAGGGAATGAGTAACCTACGAACCGTGTCTCCTGGATCCAGATTTCTCCAGCCACCTATTTGTTGTAACCGTGCTGCAAAATAGTATACTCTGGCATGAAGAACAGCCAAGCCACCTTGATCTTTCCCCATTTGGAGGATGTCTAGGCTGATACGTGCCGTTTTTTTCCTCCAAATCAATTCCCTAAACTGGATGTCTATGCGGAGGAACCACTTTTGTAGTATCCAAATTGGGCTATTGTGAAATACATAAAGAAGCTGGGGGGCCCACACCATTTTAATAAGATTAATTCTGCCCACCACTGATAGTGGTAGTTTACACCAGGCAGCACACTTTTCTTTAATCTTCCGTAACAAAGGTATCAGATTCAGGGTTATATATTGAGAGGGGTCATGAGAAACCTGTATTCCTAGATACCTGAACTGCAAAACAATTTTTACTGAGTGAGCGCAGTCAGGAAGTGGGGCAGTGAGTTCATCTAGGGACATTAGGACTGATTTATCCCAATTGATTGAGAATCCTGACAGAGTACCAAAGGTATTAATGAGAGACATTACAGTTTGTAACGATCCCTGAGTATCCCCCAAGTATAGCAGAGTATCGTCTGCATAGAGAGATACTACGTATGTCCCAGTGTCTCACTGGAAGCCCACTATGTTGGCATCTCTTTGAATTTTCTCTGCTAACGGCTCCAAGGCGAGGGCAGATAGGAGGGGAGACAAAGGGCACCCCTGCCTGGTTCCCCTATGCAACCTAAAGGTCTCTGACAGTTTCCCGATTAATCCTGGCCGTTGGGTTCACGTATAATATCTGTATCCATTTGATAAAGTTATCTCCCAACCCCAGCCATCTCAGAACTGCCCACAGGTAAGGCCATTCAACACTGTCGAAGGCCCCAGCTGCGTCAAGTGAGAAGATTGCCCTGTTGCCTGGGTTGTCAACTGGGATCTGCAAATTAAGATAAAGCCTTCTAAGGTTGTGGGCTGTAGACCTGTTCAGGATAAATCCTGATTGGTCTCTATGGACCATTTTATGTACCACCCTAGTTAACTTGGAGGCCAATAGCTTTGCCAACAGCTTAACATCAGCCGTCAGCAGAGATATGGGCCTGTAGGAGTCCGGCAAAGTGGCATCCTTTCCTGGTTTCAAGAGTACAACGATAATAGCTTCATTCATTGATGCAGGTAGTCTCCTCCGATTGGAAGGCTTGGTTCTATACTTTAAGCAATAAAATAGTAAAAAGTAATGGAATCAGTTTATTTGCATATCGTTTGAATACCTCGGACAGAAGGCCATCTGCCCCCGGAGATTTACCGTTATGAGAGCATTTAAGTGCTATAAATAATTCCTCCTCTGTCAGTGGGGCGTCTAACATTTTTGCGTCCAAGGACATGGCAGCTCACATTCCCCCAAGAAGTCATCAATTGCATCCACAGATGGATTAACCTTAGAGGAGTATAGGTCCTCATAATATGCCCTGAATACTTTAAGTATTGTGGGTGAGTGTGTATGCAAGGAGCCTTCAGGGTCTGTAATCTTTGGAATAAAGGGAGACGACTGATGTGACTTTGCTAACACAGCCAACATGTGACCCGTGGATTCTCCCTCCTCAAAATGTTTCTGCAGGAAGAAGCTCTTATTCTCAGCCAATTGCAGTGTTACCTGTTTAGACATGGACTGAGCCGCCAACCAGGCCTGCTTATTATCGTCGATTAGCAATAAACGCCTCTTCCATATTTTTAAACGCAGTGCAGACTGTGGTTTCCCAAGCTTTGGTATTAGTTTTTATTGAGGAAACAATTTTGATAAATTGGCCTCCTAAGTATGCCTTGGCCGCATCCCAGACAACGTTTAGAGGTGCGGACCCAAGGTTTTGTTGCATAAAAGCCTCCACCAAGCCCAACATAGGATCAGGTTCTGGAATTAGTTATAACCAAAAAGGATTTAACTTCCTTTGAATGCGTTCAGAGGTTCAGATGGTTATAATATCTCCACCCAGAAGGGTAAGTGATTAGAGATATCTCTACTTTCATAATTGGAAGAGGACAACAGTGTCAGCAGTGCATAATTACTCAATCCCATATCAATTCTGAATAATCCACCATCAGTGGCGGAATAGCATGAAAATTGCTTAACCCCCAGATTCTGTATCCTCCAAACATCTGTGAATCCGAGCTTCTCAGTTTAGCGAGCAAATGGTGTAGGCCCACCCAGCATTGGATGGGTCAGTGGGGTTGTTGTAAATTTATCCCAATCTGAGTCAAGTATGTTATTATAATCCCCAACCGCCAGTAATGGTAGGGACGGAAATCTGACCATAAAGCTCGCTAGATTCCTAAGAACCTGAGGAAACAGAGGAGGCATATAGATAATGCATGAGAAACCACAAATATTGCATAGCAAAAAGGCATATCTGCCCGTTGAGTCTAACACAGAGACAGAGTATGAAAATGGAATACCTTGACGTACTAGTATGCTTACCCCTCTAGAATATGAGGTGTATGTGGAGTGGTATTGATTGCTAAATAATCTGGTGGGGAATTTAAATGACTGATTGGGAGACAAATGAGTCTCCTGGAGACATACAATACTAAGATTCAGTCTCTTGATTACCCTAAATGCCGCTAGACGTTTTACCCTGTCATTTAGACCTCTTACATTCCATGACAGTATTCTTACAGTGGCAGCCATTTCAGGTGAAGTGTCATATATGTATCCAAGACCCCTAGGGTCATAGTAAACTTTTCGTAAGTATAGAACGCTGCATTTGCTGAGTCCGATGGGTGTTCCTTCCAGTCCGCTGAAAAGCTCTCAGCGTGGGTGCAGGCAAGTGTAGGAAGAAGGTCCGGTAGAATTACTCCATGGGATGATGGATTCCCTGAGTCACAGTACCAAAGCGAAGACAGAGATAGTAGTAGATAGTAGTAGAAAGAATACCATGAGTCAACAGGGCTCCAAAGTTCTAGTAGTGTAGCAAGCATCAGTACAATGGGTTTTCCATTCGGGGGGAACAGTGGAAACCTGTAAGATTGGGTGCATCTCTTCCACCTACTCAACATATAAACTGAGGCCAAAGGAATAAGTGCAGATTAGCATGGTAACAGCATGCAATTCAGGTGGCTCCCTGGTGGGGTGCAGCTTCTGCTCTGAGGGATCTTTCCTCCCTATCAAGCCATTAGGTGGCCAGTGATGGACGATCAAAGATATTAACTTCTCCTCGTGCCACCACTCTCAGGCGCGCTGGATACAGCATGGCATACTGCAGGTTCAGATCCCTGAACCTCTCTTTCACTGTTGTGAATTGAGCACAATGCTTTTGCAGGTCAGCAGAGAAATCCGGAAACAGGGATATTTTGGAATTATCTATGTTTGGTGCACTGCCCCATGTTCTTACTTTGGAGAGGATCACAAATCTGTCTTTATAATTTAGCAGTTTGAACAGAAATGGGCGAGGCAGATGACCAGGAGGTAGCGGGCGCGACGGGACCCTGTACGCCCTCTCTACCGCGAATATGGGGGAGAATGAGTTCTTCCCAAAAACAGTTGTCAGCCAGTTTTCTATGAGTTGGACCAGATTTTTTCCCTCTGCCTGCTTGGGTATGCCTATTGCCCATATATTATTACGTTGCATTCTGTTTTCAAGATCGTCCAGATGGGCGGCATGTTGTGCGGAGAGCTGGCCATGATGTTTCACATCCCTCTGTAGTGGCGCCATGTCATCTTCTATGGAGCTTACACGTCCCTCCAAAGCCGAAGTGCCTTAATTTTTGCATGTCATGGTGGATGTATGAAATTTCTGCTTTCACCCCCTTAAGCTCATCTGTAAGGGCCACTATTGATGTGGAGCAGGAGGTTACTGCCAACAACATATCCCAAAGTGTGGGCTCAGGCTGGTCTGTGCCAGGGACTGTAGCATGGGGCCTAGGCAGGAAGTTCATCGGAGTACTCACTGTGTTCCAGCATAGGGAGTGCCCGGGGCCATCTTCCATGGGTACAGTTTCGTCCGCGTCCGATTGCTCACCAGCCGGTTCCTCTGTGTGCGGGTCCGTAAGCGAGCGAGAATGAGCGAACAATTTCTCAGCTGCCTCCTTATAGCGATCCCAGGGTGTACGTTGATCCAGGGCGCCATCTTGCCCTACTGCTGCGGCCGGCATGTGGGTCTCCTTCGTCTGTTTGGACATGTTGCGCAGATTGCTGGGTCCCGGGAGAAAAGCACAGTAAGTGTGGGCCTCCATTACTCAATATCTAGCAAGCAGCTGTTTTTTGGGGCAAAAACGGATCCAAGATGAATTCAAGTTCCATTGCACTCTTCAAAATAACAATAAACCATCATTATTTTACCTTTCCTATTGAGCAAAGTACATTTTAAATAATTTGGAAAGGGTTAAAACCTCTGGCGGTGTTTGTTTGTTTGTTTTTTTGCTGTCTATGTCTTTTTGTCCCAGTGACAACTGCATCTCCCATTTCTTGTATGGACATCACAAGGACAGGAAATAAAGCAAAATACCTTCGTTGGGGTTATGGACAGATATAAGCATCTAACAGGAATTGTAACTCTTCTCCACTCTATCCAGAAGTAAAAAAAACACGTCTTGAGGATTGGCCTTAGGTTTTGTGTTGCTTGCCATAATACAACAACCCTCCCCCTGCCTGTAATCGACTGCAATATTTAAGTCTTGAATCGACAACCTTTCACCAGGCATATGATATTCAGAGTAATAGACCAGTAATAAGCACTCGAAAGCAAACTCTGTGCTAATCAGTTCTAAATAATTGAATCCACTTTTATCACCAGTATGTCAGAAAGCCAGTAAAATCTGTCATTTGAAAAGTCAAATTGCCTCCAAAACCACTTGAAACAATATATAAAAAATATTTGTGCCAGAAAATATGTGTATTGCACCTTCACAAAAAAGATCCTTGCAAGTTACCTTGACAGTTAGATAAAGAAGAATCAATTTCTAAAAATGTAATATACCATACCTGGGGTACTAAAAACATGGAAGCGAATTGTTTTATGTCAGCTTCATGTCATCCCCTCTGTTCAGATGTCGATACGTACATGCTACTGCAATCAAAATTAGGCAACCCAAATGGAACTCATTTAGTCTGACAAGCTCATGAATAGGGAAGTAAAAGAGAGAGCTTGGCACATGGTTCTGACTACCACAAGGTACTAGGTGCCAAAGATGGAAATGAGTCGAATGATTCTGTCTTCATTTATAGTGTCTCCATGTTGCTCTGATATAAACATTAGGATCACAGCTGTCCAATGAATTGAAATGCTTCCCCTAGCAAGTTCTCAGACTATGGGATGAAAGCTGCACAAACAACCCCAGTGGTGGATGTTTTTGCTGCTTGTTTGAGCTCTTGCATTGCGCTCCCTAATTCCAAACCACCTTCATACATACTACAATAATTTTGTTCATGATAACTGACCAAACACACACGTTATTCTGTTTAGAGTTTGTGTGGCTCTTTTAGTATGTTTTTTGTAAAATCACATAACTTCAAACATATCCAAAAATAAACAAAACAAAGCAAGCAATAAACAGGACATTAAAGGCTGTTTGGTCATCCAAATGTATTTTTAATACTTTGTAAATCCTGTTCTTATCTGAGATTGAAGATATGAGGAGAGTGAAAAGGAAATAACTGAAGTAGTTAAGGAGGGGTTGTTACTGTCTGTGCTGTGTTACCAGATTCAAGAAAGCCAGTCAAAAGTTTACTGTCAACTTAAAATGTTTACCTAGCACTCAGCGAACAATACACCCTAAATGAAATGCAAGCTAAACCTTATTACCATCTAGTTTAAGAAACCGGTCTTCTTCACATGAATAGCAGGTATCACCACCTTTATTGGTTGAACTAAATGGACTTGTGTCTTTTTTCAACCTGAATAATTATGTAACCACAGTGTGTCCATCACTTGTGTTTCACATTTACCAGAGCAAAATGGGTTTCTGCGTGGCGTACCTCCATTGGATGCCTACTTCTCTGTATTGATATATCCAGCTCAATTTACCATTTTGGACCAGGGTATTGAGGAAACATTGGCAGGTGTTAAGAATGGTCATTGGGTTCCTCTGCTTGGTCCCCCTATAAACAAAGCTTAAAATAAATTGCGAGTTTGTAGCCATGTTACTTTCGCTATCAAAAATGACATGCATTGTCTGTCTAATGTATAGTACTAATGATCTTGTAATTTCCTAGCTAACTTTCCTTAGCACAGGGCATTGCTAACAGAGATCAAATAGAGGAACTAGCAGCCAAATTCAGGCACTAGTTCTCTGACAGATCAATATCTGAAAAAGGATGTCGGATACAGCGACCGGGAAACCAAAGATCCCAATTATGTGATCACTATGACAGCTAAGCATAGTGATTTTTTTTCACAAACAAGCCAGCGTTGGCCAACTGGACTGTCACCTATTTTTCAAATATTGTGCTGTCAGAGAACTAGTGCCTGAATTTGGCTGCTAGTTCCTCTATTTGATCTCTGTTAGCAATGCCCTGTGCTAAGGAAAGTTAGCTAGGAAATTACAAGATCATTAGTATTATACAACAGTGCCACCTGCAGGTGAGCCAAGCAGTAACACAGGTCCTGACAGTACCCCTCCCTAAAGGAGCGGCTTCCGGATGGTCCATTCTGCCCTTGACTTGGCAGTCCATGTGGGTGCGCACACAGGGGCATCAGAGTTAATCTGAGCATCAAGCAGGGAAAAATCAGTGGCAAACTGGGCATCAGGCAGGAAAGCATCAACAGGCACTGGATCAGCAGGCTCAGGGTCATCAGGCACTGGATCAGTGGGTTTAGGGTCATCAGGCACTGAATCAACAGGCACTGGGTCATCAGGCATTGGAGCAGCAGGCACTGGATCAGCGGGCACAGGGTCATCAGGCACTGGATCAGCGGGTACAGGGTAATCAGGTACTGGAGCAGCAGGCACTGGATCAGCAGGCACAGGGTCATCAGGCACTGGATCAGCGGGCACTGGGTCATCAGGTACTGGATCAGCGGGCACCGGATCATCAGGCACAGGATCAGCGGGCACCGGGTCATCAGGCTGGGCAGTAGGCACCGGCTCATCAGGCACTGGATAAGTGGGTACCGGGTCATCAAGCACTGGATCAGCGGGCACCGGGTCATCAGGCACATGGATCAATGAGCACTGGATCAGTGGGCACTGGGTCATCAGGCACTGGATCAGCGGGCACCGGGTCATCAGGCACTGGATTAGCAGGTATAGGGTCATCAGCTACTGGAGCAGCTGGCACTGGATCAGCAGGCACAGGGTCATCAAGCACTGAATCAGCAGATACAGGGTCATCAGGTACTGGAGCAGCAGGCACTGGGTCATCAGGCACAGGGACATCAGACACTGGATCAGCGGGAACAGGGTCATCAGGCACTGGATCAGCGAGCACTGTATCAGCGGGCACCAGGTCATCAGGCACTGGATCAGTGGGCTTCAGGTCATCAGCCACTGGATCAGCGGGCACTGGGTCATCAGGTGTGGCAGCGGGCACCGGGTCTTTAGGCTGGGCAGTGGTCACTGAGTCATCAGTGAGCACCGGATCATCAGGCACTGGGTCATCGGGCTGATCAACAGGCACAGAGTCATCAGCGAGCACCAGATCTTAAGGCTGGGCAGAGGGTATCGGCTCATTGGGCTGGGGAGCGGGCACCGGGTCATCAGGTTGGTCTGTGGTTACCAGATCGGTAGGCTGGGCATCAGGATCTGGATCATCAGGCTGGGTATCAAGAACTGGATTATCAGGTTGGGCATTGAAAACTGGATCATCAGGCTGGGCATTGGGCATCGGGTCATCAAGCTGGGTGTCAGGCACCGGAACAGCAGGCTGGATAGCAGGCACCAGAACAGCAGGCACCGGGTCATCAGTGAGTACCAGGTCATCAGGCAGGACAGCAGGCATGGCAGCAGGCACAAGAACAGCAGAACTGGGCAGCAGGTACGGCAACAGGTACCGAAACAGCAAGCTGGGCAGAAGGCATGGCAGCTGGCACCGGAACAGCAGGCTGGGCAGCGGGCACTGGAACAGCAGACACTGCAGCGGGAACCAAAACAGAAGGCACTGCAGTGGGCACCAGGACAACAGGCTGAGTATCAGGATCAGACAGGGCATCAGGAATGGGACCACCAGGTAGGGCATCAAGAACAGGACCACCAGGCAGGGCATCAGGAACTGGACCACCAGGCAGGGCATCAGGAACAGGATCAGTGAGATCAAATTGATTAGCAATGAGTCCATAGGGCCGAACTGGGTGGTGGACAGAGAACCAGTACCATCAGGTGGAATAACAACAGATCAGAAGGAGAAGGTCCAATTTTCAAGGGCTGAACCAACGTGGCAGGTGTGACGGTAGGCCTGGCTGGAGCAAGTAGTATGGTAACAGGTTTGGCTGAAGCAGATGGTGTCGTTGCAAGCTGGCCTGGAGCCAATGGAACCATGGTGGGCTGGACTGCAGTAGCTGGCGTAGAGGCAGAATGACAGAGGTTGGAAAGAATTTCCTTTTCTTTTTAGGCTTAGACACTGGAACCCTGCGAGTGTGTCACATACCTGGTGGTGGAGTATGATGTGCAGGGAACAACCTCTCTTACTATCCCAACTCGCGGACCCCTGGAAGTGGGAACAGGGAGTTTGTGAGTACGGGGTGGCACGAGGGCTTGACAAGGTGGCTGGTGCCGGAGCAAGAGTCTTGCTGCAGGTGTGGTGTAGGTCACTGTTGCCACTGGATGTCACCGGCAGAGGGGCTGGAAGCCCATGCAGTAGGCAGAGGGATGGTCAGAGGAAGGCTGGGTTTGTCAGGAGTCTGGCGGTGCAGTACCGAAGGAGCAGGCGAAGAGTAGCCAGGGTCACAAATCGGGTTGTCAGGAGGCGGGCAGCAAGGTACAGAGCAGCAGGCAGAGAGTAGTCGGGGTCACAAGCCAGGGTCGGTGCAGGCAGATAGTTGCTAAGTCGCAGACAAGCCGGGTCACAGGAAATCAGATAAACAGGTTGCTCAGGAACACAGTTACGCTGTAGACAGGACAGCACTGGTTGCAGGGTGCTGCTGGCTCAAATAGGCTGTTTGGTGCCATTGGCGGCGCACACATGTGCGCACATGCGCACAGGCTCTTGCGCACAAGCGCGCACACGTGTGCACAGGTGCTCGCACACGCTACGTGCACCCACACACAGTCCTCGGGGCAACAGTTCTTTCCTGACAGAGTGGTTGCAGGTTTAAGAATAGAATGTGTGAGGAGTAGTGTTGAGCGAACCCGGACTGTAACGTTCGGGTCCGTACCGAACTTTCGGGTGTCCGTGGCACGGACCCGGACATTTCAAAAATCGTTCGGGTTCGGTCCGGGGTTCTGCTATTTTACTCCACGTGTTGAGAAGCTGCAGGGCAGCCAATCAACAAGCGTTTCACTCAGTGGCGGCTGGTGAAGTTTTTGGATGGGGGGGCGCCAGGCCCCGCCCTTCCCTTTGACCCCTCCTACTTTTAATAAGCCCCGCCCCTTATAGAATCCACCCACTCCGAAGAGTTGTGCACCTCATTTTATCGTCTTGGGGCCTGGCTTGGGCTTGCTAAAAACTTTACAGGCCCAGGCACGGTGCCTGTGGGCTTTCAAGCCATGCCTGGGCTTGCAATGTCAGGCCCAAGCGAGTTGTGATGAGGAGTGTGTAAGATAAGAATTTGGACGTTGGTGAGACAGTCCTTTCTTGACAACGGGGCTCCTGACACACACCCACGTGCATCGCACACGCTCGTGGACACGTGTGCACACGCGCGAACACGCGTTCTCGGACACGCGTACACGCGTGTACACACGCGGCGGTTACCGTGGTTTGTCGGATAAACTCG
>BLSH010341279.1:226388-252422 GCA_018402905.1 Glandirana rugosa | reverse complement strand
TATGCCTCCTCCTCAGCCTGGAGCAGAAAGGAAAACCCTCTCTACAAAACATCCAACCCTGTGTCGCCCACGTAACATTTTCAATCACATTTAGCCTGTCCCCCCTACAGACAGACTGACACTGCCCATTTAATATTTCAGCATTTGGCCCACCCACTAGAATCCACCCTATGCCTAATGTTTGCTTCTTAGGCTACAAGTTGAGAGACATATGTTTGGTTGTTTCTTCTTTCGCTGACCCCCCCTTCTAAACAGACCCTATTTGTAAATTTGTTTGCACTGTCCACCCATTTTACTTTGTATTGAGGTTAGACAGTACCTTAGGAGTCTATTTGGTCACAATGCCCCTCCAGGCTTGATTTAATTGAGTCTCTTTAGTGGACCGTATTATTATCTTTGTATTTTTGTGTTATTGTTTTGTGCTAATTCTTGTTTTCTCTTCCAGACTTTTCTCTTTCTCTCCCCCTTTTCCCTGGTTTTTCAACAGAGCCTGACCGATCCTCCTGGAGACTAAGACCACCCTCAACCCACATACATCAGCGGCGGAACAGATAAGTCTAATTTTACACCACACCTACACTTCAACATGGTCAAAATTCTTTCTCTTAATGTTCGGGGCCTGAACTCCAACAGGAAGAGAAAGCTAGCCCTAGGGGAATTTATAAATTCTAGTGCGGATGTCGTCCTGATTCAAGAAACACACTTCGATAGGCAGGGCTCATTTAAATTTGCATCCAAACTCTTCCCACGAGTCTATCAAGCCACCAACCCCAGTAAAAAAGCAGGAGTGGCCATACTGTTCAGATGGGACTCACCATTCACATGCTCAGAGTCACACATAGATCCGCATTGCCATTATGTAATATTGAGAGGCAAGTGGCAGACCCAAGATGTGACCTTGTGCCAGATTAGCTTCCTACACAGAACTTTATCCCGCCTACTGCGCCACCATCAAGGGTACCTGATTGTGGGGACTTCAATTTAGTAAACTCAGCAGTCCACGATCACCACTCGATAGAATCCCACAACCTTCCCCCCCCGCATGATACGGGAGGCCCGACAGTTTAGGCAGGTCACCAGGCGCCATGCTTTATTTGATGCTTGACGAGCCCTCCACCCGAATAACTGCCAGTATACTTTTTTCTCCTTGCTGCATCACACACACTCTAGAATTGACTATTTTTTCATGAACAATCCTACCTTAAACATAGTCAGGATGGTAAATATCCTCCCAATATCCTGGTTGGATCACGCCCCTGTTTTATTATTGGTATCTTTGGGGGACCCACTCCGCAAGCACTGTCAATGGCAGTTAAACAATTACCTTCTCCAACATCTCCCAACCATGCTCGAGCTAAATTCCACATTACTGCACTACTTTGCTGAAAACGACACACTTGATGTGTCTATCTCTACTCTATGGGAGGCCCATAAAGCGGTCCTTCAGGGTAAATGTATAGCTATTTCCTCAGCCATGAAAAAAGATGCAACTGCCCTCAAGTCAAATACAGAACATGAACTTCAGGCCCTGGAGAGCCAGCTCCAGCTAGCCCTATCTCTATTCTTACTCAAAAAAATTTAAACAAGCGTACAATCCTCAAGGACATTGCGTTGGGCAGGGTTGAGAAAGCGTTGCTTAGGCTGAAGCAACAATTTTATGATAAGGGCAACAAAGCCACACTCTCCTAGCTAGGAAACTGCATGATCAGACTCTCATCAACACTCCCCGACAGGTTAGAGACCACAACGGACATATGGTTTTCCACCCTTGAGAAATAGCGAACGCTTTCCGGAGTTTCTATGAGAAACTCTATAATAACCCGGAAATACTGCACATCCCGGCGTCACCAGATTTCACAAACCATGTAGATGAGTACCTGGAGCAGAGTGGTATAGCCCATCTCACCTCCTCCGACCTTCTCTCTCTGAACGCACCGATAACTGAGGAGGAAATTGAAGCAGCGATTAAATCTCTTCCGGCCGAAAGGCCTTCGGACCTGACGGTCTTCCTTACGAGTACTACAAGACATTTATGCCTAAACTGTTACCCTACATGTGTAGACTGTATAATTAGAGTTGTGCAAACCCGGACTGTAAAATTCTGGTCCGTACCGGACTTTGGGGTGTCCCTGCCTCAAAGCCGATCCCGGACATTAAAATAAAAGTCCGGGGGGTGGCCTGACGTGGAAGGTGATGGACGTACTTTCTTAGAGCTCTGAGAAACCCAGCTCTGCATCCACCGACATCCAGGGGACGCCAGCACAGGTGAGAACCTGCAACACATCAGCAAGCTCATTACATCTCCCCATACAATCCCAGACTGATACTAAACATAAAGGGGGAGCGGATTGCAGAAACCGGACAATAACAGGGTTCTCTCACAGATGACCTCCGCCATCTTGTGGCCTAGGCCCCCGAGTCGTCTGTGGTCCTTTTACAGCCTTCCACCGCCTCAGAGCACTTCCCAGCAGACCTCCTAATAGCCCCTCGGCCTGCCCAACCGATACGGAAACCACCGGGAGCAGCTGGCTTTATAAACCACCCGCAGCACATTGAGGCCTAGTACCAGCCGGGAAGCCGCTGCCTCGATTTCGGCCCGCGGCGGGTGGAACTCACTAAAGCCCCAAGAAGACACCATACAGGGGCCTCAGCACCCTCCCAAGCCCCCAGGAGAAGTAGGAAGCCACAATTAAGCCACATTTAACCAGCCACAAGTGGCACAGAAGCCCTGTTACCTGACGCGGTGGCCATCTTGGTACACCCACTACCATCACCTACTCCATCAAGGACATAGTAGTCTTAAGCAATTCTGCACATAACCTTAAGGAGCTCACCCCTGTCACAGTTTCCATCACATTCCTACAGTACAACTATACCAGTGATAGCACTTAGGGTGTGCCAAGATGGCTGATTAACCCCTTATCTGCTGCAGCCTTAAGGGGAACAACACACGGAGTATACAAAAAAGGCCAGATATCTTTTGCCTCAACACCTCTGAACCACCACCATACAACAACACTTAGAGATGACGAGGAAGAAAACTCATACACCAGAATTGCGTAAATTGACAGAATTCTTCCTAGGAACAAGTACCCAAAACGCGCAAGTTAACATTCACGCCGGAAACAATATGGAACATACCTACCACAATAATGATACAGCAACATCCCCGCCACGTTCCACATCACCCCTGATGGACTGCACTACGCCTCCTGGAAAAAGATCTTCAGATCCCCAGAAGAGGGCTGCATCATCTCCCTTCTCATCACCTTCACAACCAGAACCGGTGAGTAAAAAGCACCTTACCTACAAACGACAAAATGCAGCAGACATTGAAGTAGAGCATGAGGAGGAGCAGAATCCCTCTCTAGCTGCATTACCCACGACCAACAATCCGGTCTCAGAAAACACGCTAAAATATATGCTACTATCTCTACAAAGAGATCTCAGAAGATACCTAAACAAATCACTGTCACATATCCAGACCCAGATCGATGATTTGGGAGACCGCACTAATACTGTGGAGAACCAGCTCCACACTTATGCCACAGCATACAACAATTTAGTAGATGCCCATCAGGCCCAAAAAGAACAAATACAACGTATGTCTGCCAAAATTACTGACCTCGAAGATCGTTCCAGAAGGAATAATCTCAAGATCAGGGGCATCCCAGAAAGCATTACCCCAGCGGATCTTCTAGCATTCCTCCAACGACTCTTCTCGTCCTTAGACCCAGCACATACAAAACTGGATGTGGCCATAGACAGGGCGCACAGGATACCTAAGCCCGCACACGTTCCGACAGACAAGCCAAGGGATTTACTCACGCTTCTCACCTTCTACCAGGCAAAGGAACGCATACTCCAGGCTGCCAGAAGGAATCCTGTGCTCCCTGACCCACATAATAATCTGAAAATATACGCTGACATATCCGCAGCCACTGCTCAAAAACGGAAAGAATTCTCCCCCTTCACCGCAGTCCTAAGGGATCATTAATATGTTGATACCACTTATACCAACATGATCTATTACTTTCTAGTGATTTGTAATATTTACAACATCATATATACACGAAAATGGAATCTAGATGGTGTACATGTAGAATGTTTATGCGCCCATTACTATATGGTTATACGCCTATTACCACATCAATGATGTTTATCAATAAATATGTTACTCCTATCCCATGGCCTGTTATATGCCTCATTCAAAGTCCCAAACTTTTCTTTTTTGACATGAACCCGGGATGGAGGTGCATCCTTTATGCACCTCATTTAAAGTCCCACCCATCTAGCGATGGAATTTAGGACCGAAGGCTTGTTGCACACATGCCTTGCACCAGTCCTGCCTGCTTATATGTCCTAAGGGATCACAACATCCCGTACCGATGGGGTTTCCCCGCAAAAGTCACAGCCACACATCTAGGCAAAGCAGTCACCATACTGGATTTGAAGCAAGGCTTGAAACAACTCCAGAACTGGGGTATCTACCCCTCACAGAAACACCCGCCCTCAAACGACGCTCCTGCACACCGGCTCCCTGAACCATGGCACTCGGTTGATACCTCCTAATGGAATAATGAACTGGTCACGCATAACTATACCTAGCATCTAATGGCCTTACAACTGCTTTCAGTTTCAGCACATGTTCCCCTGTGCTGCAGCCCAACTTGCAGTTCTTTTTTTTGTTGTTCTCTTAATATTCTCTTATCAGTTACACCATTACTCAGGTGAAATTGATGGTTTTATATGTCTCTGTTCCCTACCGAAGTGACATATATATGTTTGGCACCCCAGATGCATCCTTCTTCTTACTCTCTCTCTTTTGCTCATACTCTTCCTCTCTCTACCTACTCTTTCCTTATCCCTCCCTACTCTACTATAACACACAAAGTTTTGTTGGATGGAGCTTATCTACTGCACACAAAATGATCTTTTTGGTACCTAATTGCAAAGCTATATTGATGATCTGCATATCAATACACATGGGTGTGGACATGTCGCGTCACCTGATGCATCCCCAACGAGACATAACTCCATCATGAACCCATGGCACTTAAAATACTCTCTCTAAATGCTAAAGGGCTCAACAGCCCATTTAAACACTCACTATTGTGGAAAGAAGCCCTAACTTCCAAAAGTGATATTTTATGCATACAGGAAACCCATTTTATGAGAGATAGAGCTCCTAAATGTTCCCACCCAAAATTCCCCTACTCCTTTTTTGCAAATTCTGACTCTAAACGCAAAGGCGTGATGATCGCTATACGTGACACGGTTGCATTTCGGCTGCATTCTCAGCAACCATTAATAATCACAAAATGACTTTAATTAACATATATGCCCCTAATGCATCAAGGAAGAAATTCTATAAGACCATTGCAGCCAAGATGCAACCGCTCACGCCAAACTCAATTGTCCTATGTGGAGACTTTAATGAAATTATTGATCCCTCACTAGATTCTACTAGTGGCTCCCGTAGGAGATGCATCAGCGGTAGCGAGAGGGACTACACCTTCTATTCTTCAGCCCACCAGGTGTACTCTAGGATAGATGTATTCCTCACGGATAAATATACACTCCAACGCATCACTTCTGCCAAAATTGGTCTAATCACATGGTCTGACCATGCCCCAATATACCTACATCTCAATCTATCTCCACAGTTATCCCACCCGCCACCATGGAGACTTAATGCCTCCATCCTCACATCTAAATCCTCTCAGGAACTTATCAAAACAGAAATTGCCAACTACTTCCAGACCAATGAGGGATCCATATCTGACCCCACGATCCTATGGAACGCCCATAAAGCCTACATCAGAGGCATATTAATAAAACTGGCAGCCCATGAGAAAAGAAAACGCTCTAAGACCATTGACACCCTTTTAAACCAGATTCAAAGCCTAGAACAAATCAATAAGAGGAATGTAGACCCAAACACATTGGCGGAACTGAAAACCTTAAGAACTCAACTCAGTGAAACACTTAGACACTCCTTTGACTACTACATTAAAAGGCTTCACCTCTCATTTTACTACTCAGGAAATAGACCAGGAGCACTCCTAGCTAAACAATACAAACGGAAAATTAACAATGAGAGAATTCCTTACCTTAAAGACAACGCAGGACAGAGAATCCAAAACCCAGAAAAAATAGCAGATCTGTTCTGACAATTCTACTCCTCCCTCTATAACTTACAACAACCCCACTCGCCTCCACCCCCTAGCGCAGACCTAATTAAAAACTTTCTGGACACCGTCACTCTTCCGGCTCTCTCAACGGACCAGCTCAATGCACTCTCAGCCCCTATCTCTGAATACGAAATTCAGACCACTATACGCGAGCTGCCCCTTCATAAATCGCCTAGCCCCGACGGATATATTAATGAATATTACAAACAATATATGGAATTACTCACTCCCCATCTTACCAATGCTTTGAATAACATTATTGACACTGCCTCGTGCCCCAAAGAATTTCTTGAATCCCACATTGTCACAATCCCTAAACCTGGAAAACCTTCAGATACGCCGGCAAACTTTCGCCCAATTTCCCTCGTAAACTCGGATTCTAAGATATATGCAAAAATTATGGCCAACAGGGTTGCCAAAGTAGTCCCTCTCCTAGTTCACCCCGATCAGGTGGGGTTTGTCTCGGGACGCCAAACATCAGACGGGACCAAAATAGTCATCAATTTGATACAATGGGCAGAACACCACCGCACACCAGCCTTGTTAATATCCCTAGACGCAGAAAAGGCCTTTGATAGGGTGAGATGGTCTTATATGACAGCGGTTCTCCAAAAATTTGGGTTCGCGAGTAAAATATTAACAGCCATAAATAATCTATATTCTTGTCCCTAAGGGTTTGGACATCCGGTTTTCTGTCAGAACCATTCGAAATTCATAACGGTACGAGACAAGGCTGCCCGCTCTCCCCAATTATATTCTCCCTAGTGATAGAACCCCTCGCGGAACACATCAGATCACACCCCCAAATCACTGGAATATTGATTGAGGACACACAACATAAGATTGGCCTGTATGCCGATGATGTGATCCTTTCCATAACAGACCCGCTACAATCCCTACCCAACCTCAAGAAGTTATTGGACCTTTTTGGTATGATCTCACTATACAAACTCAACAACTCTAAATGTCAAATGCTGGCCCTGAATCTTGACACACACCTAAAAACTCAAATCTCAAATATAGTTCCTTTCTCATGGGCTCCCCTATCCACCATACAGTACTTGGGTATACAACTGACCTCCCCTAGCTCTAAAATCCTGCAGAACAACTTTTCTTCTCTTATAAATAAACTCACACGAACAACCACTGGCATGCAACATCTTACACCCTCCTGGGCTGGACGAATAGCTTTTGCAAAGATGTGTTTACTCCCACAGGTACTTTATATATTCAGGACATTACCTGTTCCATTCCCGACAACACATCTCAAGAAACTTCAAACCACTTTGACCAAATTGATATGGAGTGGCAGAAAACCACAAATTAAAAACAACACTCTGACCAGGCCTGCCACACTGCTGGGTCTAGGAGCCCCAAATTTGTCCTTATATTATAAAGCAACTATCCTCTCACAATCCAGAGGAGAATGGATTCAACCACAAAATTGTCCTTGGTCTCAAATAGAACGAGCGGCATGCAAAGCAGATACAAGATCTGTCATTGGTGCAACCATTCTAAAACCTCACTCAGTTTCATCCTTCTTGGACACCACCAAAGCCACCATAAAGACCTGGGCTTCCACAATAAGCTCAACCCAGAAAATCTCCCTGGCATCTCTTCAAAAGATACCTTTAACATCATTGGAACTCATCATTCCGGACCTAAACCTAAGCAATTGGACAACAGCAGGAATCACCCAGATCGCTCACCTATACTCAGGAATGATCTTCAAATCCTTCCAGGAGATCCAACAAAATTCCTTGCTACCCAGAACGTCATTCTTCCAATATCTCCAAATACGCCACACACTACAGCAATTACAAATTGGAGACTCTCCTCACCTAGACCAATTGTTATCAATATTGGACTCCCCCAAGAAAATAAATAATGGAATCTCACCTTTTTACAAATTCCTGGCTAGTTCCAACTCCAACTCCACCGACAAACCATCTACTATCCTACATTGGGAGCGTACTCTAAACTTTAACTATCCTATTGAACTATGGCAGCAAGCTGCAGTTATCCCACTTAAGCACTCACGGTGCATCACCCACTGGGAATCTTCTCAAAAAATAGTACACAACTGGTATTACACGCCATACAGACTAGCTAAGACTTATCATGACCAATCGTCATTATGCTGGAGACAATGCGGAGCTCCGGCCACAGCTGTACACATATGGTGGCACTGCCCTAAAGTACAACACTTCTGGCAACGCGTATTCAAACTCATATCCCAACTTACTGAAAACATCCACCCGCCTGATCCAAAGGCGGCCTTATTAAATCTGGATATGAACAAATGGCCGAACTCTCACACTACCGTCATATCCCACATCTTTATAGCTGCCCGTCTCACTATTACAAGGAGTTGGAAATCACCAAACTCCCCAGACTTTAACAACACCCTAACTATCCTAAATGAAAATGCAGCCAACGAATATGACTATGCTAAGGCCCACCTAAAGACTCACAAGTTTAATTACCAGTGGAATGCCTGGATCAAAGACCCCTTATGCACCTTTCAAATATAACGCCTATAGACATCGCTTTGCAACCACTCACCATGCTGCGAACTCCAGGAAACATAAATTGACAGCCATATAACCACCCAACAAAATGTTAAATGAGACTAGCATCTCTTTGCTCTGATCTTCCCTTCTGTCTCCCTCTTCCTTTCTTCTCTCTCACTCTTTTCTTTCACTCTCCTGCTACCTTCATTGGTGCTCCTTTAGCACGGCGCTAAGAAAGGTTTATATTTGCAATATTAAATTGATTTATAACTAAATGAAAACTAATATGATCAAAAATGATATCTGTTACACACTTGAAATATACAGTGTGGGTCCTTTTCAGAGCACTCAGGAATTACAGATTACCCACCTGCAATGTTGCACAGCAGGATCCCAACAGGGGTGTGGCAGAGCAGGAGGGTAGTTAAGGTGAATGGTACATATACCATAAGTAATCAATTGATTGGCCTCAAACACCCTATGAACTGGATACTCTGAGATTGCAATCTAACACATAACATATGACGTGATTTAAGATGTCACCAAAACACATGTTCATTTTATCTTTCAATATGTAATGTTAAACCTTTTAATAAAAAGATATTGAAATAAAAAAAATAAATAAATAAAAGTCCGGGAACGGGTTCGGTATTCGAGTATTTTTGGCGCCTTTTCTATAGCTGCTGGGCAGCCAATCAACAAGCTTTTCACTTGTCGTTCTAAAAACAACTACAACTGCATTAGGGCCAGGTTCCTGTTGGTGCTCTGAGGGAGAGATTATCGCTCTAAAAACAACTACTACTGCATTAGGGCCAGGTTCCTGTTGGTGCTCTGAGGGAGAGTTTATTGTTCTAAAAACAACTACTGCTGCATTGGGGCCAGGTTCCTGTTTGTGCTCTGAGGGAGAGATGATCGTTCTAAAAACAACTACTACTGCATTAGGGCCAGGTTCCTGTTGGTGCTCTGAAGGAGAGTTTATCGTTCTAAAAACAACTACTACTGCATTAGGGCCAGGTTCCTGTTGGTGCTCTAAGGGAGAGTTTATTGTTCTAAAAACAACTACTACTGCATTAGGGCCAGGTTCCTGTTTGTGCTCTGAGGGAGAGATGATCGTTATAAAAACAACTACTACTGCATTAGGGCCAGGTTCCTGTTGGTGCTCTGAAGGAGAGTTTATTGTTCTAAAAACAACTACTACTGCATTGGGGCCAGGTTCCTGTTTGTGCTCTGAGGGAGAGATGATCGTTCTAAAAACAACTACTACTGCATTAGGGCCAGGTTCCTGTTGGTGCTCTGAAGGAGAGTTTATCATTCTAAAAACAACTACTACTGCATTAGGGCCAGGTTCCTGTTGGTGCTCTGAGGGAGAGTTTATTGTTCTAAAAACAACTACTACTGCATTAGGGCCAGGTTCCTGTTGGTGCTATAAGGGAGAGTTTATTGTTCTAAAAACAACTACTACTGCATTAGGGCCAGGTTCCTGTTTGTGCTCTGAGGGAGAGATGATCGTTATAAAAACAACTACTACTGCATTAGGGCCAGGTTCCTGTTGGTGCTCTGAAGGAGAGTTTATCGTTCTAAAAACAACTACTAGTGCATTAGGGCCAGGTTCCTGTTGGTGTTCTGAGGGAGAGATTATCGTTCTAAAAACAACTACTACTGCATTAGGGCCAGGTACCTGTTGGTGTTCTGAGGGAGAGTTTATTGTTCTAAAAACGACTACTGTTGCATTAGGGCCAGGTTCCTGTTGGTGCTCTGAGAAAGAGTTTATCGTTCTAAAAACAACTACTACTGCATTAGGGCCAGGTTCCTGTTGGTGCTCTGAAGGAGAGTTTATCGTTCTAAAAACAACTATTACTGCATTAGGGCCAGGTTCCGGTTGGTGCTCTGAGGGAGAGTTTATCGTTATAAAGCCATCTCCTACTGCAGTGGTTCTCAACTCCTGTCCTGGGGACCCACTAACAGGCCAGGTTTGCAGGATAACTGAAATGCATCACAGGTGATATAAATTTGCTGCTTAGTGATTGCAGTATTCTAGTCTGCATTTCCCCAAGGTAATACTTAAAATCTGGCCTGTTGGTGGGTCCCGAGGACTGGAGTTGAGAACCACTGTCCTACTGCATTAGGGAGAGGTTCATGTTGGTGCTGTGAAAGACAGATTATCGTTCTAAAATCATCTCATACTGGTGTAGGGAGAGGTTCCTGCTGCTGGTGTGAGCGGTGCATTTCTTGCACAAAAATAAAAAGTGCATCTACAATTTTCTTTTTTTAAAAAAAAAATAAGAATAATATTTTTTTTTGTATTAATAAATAGTGCTACATAGTACATTTGTGTCCAGAATGAGGAGAGCGTCAAATAAGGGACATGGTGGTGGTCTTGGTGCTGCTGGTGCTGGTGGTGTTGCTGAAGCTCCTGTTGCAAGGAGAGGACATGGTCGATTTGTACCAGCTACACGTAATAGTGAAACACCTTCCTCAGGTAGCCGACAGAACCTTCAACGTTATATGGTAGGCCCGAATGGCGCTCAACGAATGGTGAGGCCAGAACAAGTACAGGCGATAGTAGATTGGGTGGCTGACAATGACTTCAGTTCCTTGACGTTGTCTCCCACCCGGTCCCTTGATGAAAGCTCAGAGTTGGAACCTGAACCCCATGGCCATCTGTCTTTCACCTCAGCCCCCTGTAAATCAGCCAAGCAGTCTGAGCCCCAAGTCATGCAGCAGTCTCTTATGCTTTTTGATGACCCTGCTGCTGCGCTTTCCATGGGCCATCCACATAGCCCTGCCCCAGAAGTGGAAGACATTGAGTGCACCGATGCCCAACCACTTCACCACGGTGGTGAAGGGTGAGTGGAAGGTGATGTGGAGGATGATGAGGTCCTAGATCCCCACATGGAATGAAGGTCATGCGAGTGACGTGTGCAGTTTGGAGGAAGAGGTGGTGGTCGCACAGAGGCACCAGCACAGCAAAAGAGGAAGCAGGTTGCAAAAGCGGAGCGAGCATCCCCTAGACAGTAGGCCTGCTACTACCCACCGCACCTGGGGACCTAGCACACCAAAGGCAGCTCAAAGGCATGGCAGTTCTTCAGACAATGTGCTGACGACAAGACACAAGTGGTTTGCACACTGTGCAATGAGAGGTTGAAGCGAAGCACAAATGTTCTAAACCTGAACACAACCTCCATGACCAGGCATCTAAATGCAAAGCACTTGCTGCAGTGGAATAAGTACCTCAAAATCCAAGAAAGGTCTCGGCCTACTCCTGCTTCCTCTTCTGCTGCTGCCTCGGCCTCTTCCTCCACCTCTACAGCGCCAGTGTCACCTGCCACCCAGCAAACAGACGATGTGACAGCAACGCCACCATGTCCGCCACCGTCCCCAAGCATTTCCACACGGTCCCATGGAAGCTTATAGCTCTCCATCTCCCAAACACTGGAGAGAAAGAGGAAGTACCTCCCCTACCCACCCGCGATCCCTGGCCCTGAATGCCAGCATTTCAAAATTCCTGGCCTTTGAAATGCTGTCATTCCGTCTGGTGGACATGGACAGTTTTAAAAACCTGATGGCGATGGCTGTCCCACAGTATGTGGTTCCCAGCCGCCACTACTTTTCCAGGTGAGCCATCCCTTCCCTGCACAAACAAGTCGGGACAAGATCAAGTGTGCACTGCGCAATGCCATCTGTGGCAAGGTCTACATAACCACTGATACGTGGACCAGTAAGCACGGGCAGGGGCGCTATATCTCGCTATTTGCACACTGGGCAAATGTAGTGGTGGGCTTGAGGTGGCTAGCCGTTTGGCGCATGTCCCAGGATTGCAGGGCATTTCTCTTTGCCTCCTGTTGCCTCCTCCTCCTACTGTGCTTCCTCCTCCTCCAGCTCTACCACCTCCTCATCCACTCAGCGTAACATCTTCACCACCAACTTCAGCACATCCAGGGGGAAACGACAGCAGGCTGTTTTAAAACTGATATGTTTGGGGGATAAACCCCACACTGCGCAGGAGCTGTGGATGGGCATTGAACAACAGACCGATGAGTGGTTGTTGCCACTGAGCCTCAAGCCTGGCCTGGTGGTGTGCGATAATGGGAAAAATCTCGTAGCAGCTCTGGGCCTAGCCGGTTTGATGCACATCCCTTGCCTGGCGCATGTGCTGAATTTGGAGGTAAAGAAATTTCTAAAAAAATACCCGGATATGTCAGAGCTGCTGCAGAAAGTGTGGGCCGTCTGTGCACGCTTTTGGCGTTCTCACCCTGCTGCTGCTCGCATGTCTGGGCTGCAGCGGAACTTCGGCCTTCCCGCTCACCGCCTCCTATGCGACTTGCCCACAAGGTGGAACTCCACCTTGCACACGCTGGAGAGATTGTGCGAGCAGCAGCAGGCAATAGTGGAGTTTCAGCTGCAGCACGCACGGGTCAGTGGCTCTGCGGAACAGCACCACTTCACCACCAATGAGTGGGCCTCCATGCGAAACCTGTGTACCATATTGCGCTGTTTCGAGTACTCCACCAACATAGCCAGTGCCGATGACGCTGTTCTCAGCGTTACTATCCCATTTCTATGTCTCCTTGAAAAACACTTTGGGTGATGATGGAAGAGGATGTGGCACAGGAGGAAGAGGAGGAGGAAGAGGGGTCATTTCCACGGTTATGAGGCCAGTCATTCACAAGTGGCTCGGAGGGTGTGTTCCTGCACCAGCATAGGCCAGGTAAAATATTTTCAAGCCAGGGCACAGTTCTGGAGGATGAGGAGGACGAGGATGATGAGGAGGAGGAACCGTGTTCACAGCAGGGTGGCACCCAACGCAGCTCGTGGCCATTACTGGAGCGTGGCTGGGGGGATATGGAGTACACAGATGATACACCTCCCACAGAGGACAGCTTGTCTTTGCCTCTGGGCAGCCTGGCATACATGAGCTACAACATGCTACAGTGCCTGCTCAACGACAGCCTAGTTGCCCACATTGTAACTTGTGCTGATTACTGGGTGGCCATCCTGCTGGATCCCGTTACAAGGACAACATGCCATCCTTAATTCCCTCACTGGAGCGTGATCGGAAGATGCGCGACTACAAGCACACGCTGGTAGACGCGCTGCTGAGGGCATTCCCAAATGACACAGGGGGCTCAGTGGAAGCATAAGGCGAAGGCAGAGGAGGAGGAAGATGTCACCAACACAGCTATGGCACCGCCAGCACCTCAGAAGGCAGGGTTAGCATGGCCGAAATGTGGAAAAGCTTTGTCAGCAGCACGCCACAACAAACAGCACCACCAGCTGATAGGCAACGTCTTAGCAGGAGGCAGCATTTCAGCAACATGGTGGAACAGTATATGTGCACACGCCTACATGTACTGACTGATGGGTCTGCCCCATTCAACTTCTGGGTCTCCAAATTGGGCACATGGCCTGAGCTTGCCCTTAATGCCTTGGAGGTGCTGGCTTGCCCTGCAGCCAGTGTATTGTCTGAACGTGTGTTTAGCACTGCAATGGGCGTTATCACAGACAAGCGCAGCTGCCTATGCACAGCCAAAGTGGACAAGCTAACGTTTATTAAAATGAACCAGGCATGGATCCCACAAGACTTGTCTGTACCTTGTGCAGAATAGACATTTAGACCGGACTCACACAGCCATTGGTATACTTGTTTTTCTGGAATATGTCTCAGTATTTTGGGGGCTACCCCAACTAGAAAAAAACCCAAACTAACAAAAAACAGTGTTGGCTACCTCCTCCTCCACCGCCACTTCCACCTACACTGCCACAGTCACGGCCTACTCAACCTCCTACTCCACATCCACCTCCTCCTCCATTTTTTTTTATGTGATTTTAAGTTATTTCCCTATCCACATTTGTTTGCAGGGCACTTGTCCTACTCCTACCCCCATTTTGCTTCCTTTTGCAGCCCTCTAGCCCTTTCCAGGACATTTTTACAGCCATTTTCGTGCCCAAAAGTTTGGGTCACCATTGACTTCAATGGGGTTTGGGGTCAAGTTCGGGTCAAGTTCGGTACCGAACCCAAACTTTTTCGTGAAGTTCAGCAGAACCTGAAGAACCCGAACATCCAGGTGTCCGCTCAACTCTATTGGGGACAAGTACATTGATGAAGGAGCGAACAGTTCCTGGGACATCCGTGATGGATTCCAGAAGTCCACGGATCAGAAAATTGTATCTCCGAAAGCAATTTTCGTGGTCTTCAGTTTTGCAGCTGGTCTTGTAGGTCTTGAATGCGTGAGGTATTTTGGTTCGCTCTAGCTATTGTTTGTTCTGTCTTTTGTTCTATGGCGTCAATTCTGGACCCTAAATTTTGCAGGTCAGTTTGGATAGTAGAGTTAATTTGAGATGCAGTTTGGGCCAGACCTTTGGAAAGCATTTTGGAGAAGGTTTCCATCATGAATCCTAGATCTGAGTGAAAAGTCGGAGCGGGGATCCCAAGATTCCTGAGGTGTCCGGAATCGGGGCTTGGTCCCCTGTCAGGGACGCGAACATCTCATCCAGAGTCCTCTCCAAAAGGGAGGCTGTAGAGGCTGGGGAAAGGACCTGAGGGTTGAGGAGTCAAGGATTAGGGAGTCCTGAGCCAGGGAAAACTTGTGAACCCCCTTCCGACCCGCCGCCATGTCCTCTGTGTTGTCCTTAAGGTCAGTTTGGGTTTTGTGATGCATAGGGGAAGTTTCAGGGTATGATCAGAGAACCCCGGGTGTTTAGTCAAGTTCCTCCTGACTGCTGCAGCACACATTAAGGGAAGTCCTTGATATTGGTATCCTCTGGGTGGAAGAATAGGAAATATGCGTTTTCCTTGGCAGTTGTGAGCGACCAAAGGGGTTTTAGAGTCAGGGGAGAATGGGGGGTTAAGATGGAGGTTACTATGATGATGGCTGCAAACCTGAAATCTCTCTCCCCTCTTAAAAGGGCTTTCTGAGGACTTGCCTGGGAGGCTGCAGAATCTTCTTAAACCAGGGGACTGATCCTCTGCCTCCCTGTGCTGTGGGGAGAGCAGTTGTGAAATAAGAGCGCTCCTGTGTGTCCCAAGGCTGGATATGGGGGCCTCTCTGCTGTCAGTGTCTGCCACTGAATTCCATGCAGGCCGCAGCCTCTCCTGCTGGCTCAGTCCCTGCAGAACAGCGGGACCCAGGGACTCCCAACTGGCACTGGGGACGGCCTGGGGGGGACCCAGAGTTAAGCTTCCTCCGTATCTTGGGTGATGGGGATGTCCCCTACCTCCTGTTGGCCTGTATCGGGTGATGTGGCCTCTTGTGGTGGTAGGCCACAGCCGCGGCCTCGCTTAACGGCCACTGCCAGCGGTGTCTCTGCTGTGGATCGTGCAGGGTCACCGAAGGTCCCACCTGTGGATGTCTGCGGCCGAGGGCTCTCTGGCATTGGGGATACTGACCTGAGCGGAGTCTTCTGGCTGGCTTCAGGGGCAGAGTGTGACAGAGCCCTGAGATCAAGCCACCCTCTCAGAGGGCCGGCGCATGCGCACTGCCCATCTATCATTTTAATGTTTCTCTGGCTCTATTGAGTGTGGCGTCTTTTAGTTGTTCCATACAAAAATTATCTTTTTTGACCTCTAAGTCACGCACCACATTCTGTCCACTCTCACTATTAGAGTCAGAGATAATTTCTTGTTCATTATCCTCCAGCCGGGGGCCTGGATTCCAGCTCCTCCTGCTCCCCAGCCATTACAGAAAAAGGAAAAGGATATTTTCCTTCCTTGTACACACCAACAGTTTTCCTTACAACTTTGTAATCAAAAGGCCTGGTGTGAGTACCAGTGTTTCCTCAGCAGGGGGAGCTCTATCCTCCCAACTTCTTTTGTTTTCTCATAAACGCTAAAAGTGGGGAAAATGTCTCCCCATTAGGGCTTCATGAAGCAGTGAGGGTACCACCCCCACTGAATGTGTCACTATGCTCCAAGGGGTATCAATCTCAACCACAGCAGTCTGGTAGTCATGTGTGTCACCATTTATGCAAATAACCTCAATAGTGCTAGAGTGTAACTTTGCATGATTTACACAATCACCTTTGACTAATGTCACCACACTACCAGAATCTAGCATAGCTATGACTGGCTTTATATTAGCTGAAATTACACACATTTGTTTTTCCATGTGTTCCTGACATGTTGCAGTACATGCCACCTGTGCAAAAAGAGACATGCATTTTTTCAAGTAAGCATTATCACATTGCATTGGTTCATCATTTAGGGAACAGTTAGCAGCAATATGACCAAAAGCATGGCAGCGATAACATTTTATGTGTTCTGTATCCAGTCCTCTAAATGGCCTCAGAGACCTTCCTTACCTATTTGGCCAGTCTTCAGGTCCTGAGCCCATAGTCTCATTATCTGTGGCAACAGTCTTATAATTTTTCTTACCAGATCCTCTGGGCAATTTTTCACCCCTATAGACATTAGACTGGGGCACGGATGAGTTCAACAAGTCCTCGGCAAACATTTGGGAGCGGGGTGGCTTGTCAGTACTGTATGACCACCGATGCACCCGTTAAGCCCAGACTGCAATGGTGATGCCCATGCATGCAAGCATCTCGGTTTTCAGTGTCTCATAATCCTAGGCAGCATATGGTTCCAGGTCATAATAGGCCTTTTGGGGTCCTTCTGTCAGAAAGGGCACTAGCAGTCCTGCCCATTGCTCTTTTTGCCATCCTTCTCAAACAGCGACTCTTTCAAAAGTTGTGCGGTATGCTTTCACATCATCTGCAGGTGTCATCTTTTGCAGGAAATAGCTGGCACGCACCGCTTTATATTCCACCGGCAAAGGACTTGTGGACCCCTTCTTTAACTCCACCAGGGCATACACAAACTGACGATTTGCCTCCTGCTGTGCTGCAGCGGCCTCTGCGACTTGGCGCTTGGTTTCCTGCTGCTAGCGATTGGTTTCCTGTTGGATTGCAGTGGCCTGCAGCAGAGCTTTTAACACATCCTCCATCTTTCCATTTTTTATTTTAAAAGGTTGAATGAAAAAAAAACAAACAGAAAATAGATCATTGCCATACAGGCTCTTACTTAACATCTTCTGTTTCCCTAACTGAGCGGTGAAGGGCTTCTCCCAGTCACCCATAAAACAAAGACAAAGCAAACCTTTTGTTTCAGTCATAAAGCAAACTTCCATCTCAAGCTCTCTCAGGTTTGATGGATCCTGAGTTCCAGGCCAAAGCAGTCATCTGATCCAGACCTGCTTCCTTTATATCACCTGTTGATGGACACAAGTGGACCGCAAAATCTGGTCCCGAACCCACCCTGCCAAGGTGGCTGGTAAAGCCCAGACCGGATTCTGTGAGGTGAAACATAACATCCATTGAGCACCTTGCCTTTCATAATGCCACAATATATCTACAGTTGTGCTCATAAGTTTACATACCCTGACAGAATTTATGATTTCTTGGCCATTTTTCAGAGAATATGAATGAGAACACAAAACATTTCTTTTACTCATTGTTAGTGGTTGGCTGAAGCCATTTATTATCAATCAACTGTGTTTACTCTTTTTAAATCATAATGACAACAGAAACTACCCAAATGACCCTGATCAAAAGTTTACATTCCCTGGTGATTTTGGCCTGATAACATTCACTCAAGTTGACACAAAGGGGTTTGAATGGCTATTAAAGGTAACCATCCTCACCTGTGATCTGTTTGCATGTAATTAGTGTGTGTGTATAAAAGGTCAATAAGTTTCTGGACTCCTGACAGAACCTTGCACCTTTCATCCAGTACTGCACTGACGTTTCTGGATTCTGAGTCATGGGGAAAGCAAAAGAATTGTCAAAAGATCTGCAGGAAAAGGTAGTTGAACTGTATAAAAGAGGAAAGAGATATAAAAAGATATCCAAGGAATTGAGAATGCCAATCAGCAGTGTTCAAACTCTACTCAAGAAGTAGAAAATGAGGGGTTCTGTTGAAACCAAACCACGGTCAGGTAGACCAACTGGAATTTCAGCCACAACTGCCAGGAAACTGCCAGGAAAATTGTTCAGAATGCAAAGAAAAATCCACAAATAAATCTAGGACTCTCTGAAAACATGTGGTGTGGCTGTTTCAAGATGCACAATAAGGAGGCACTTGAATAAAGATGGGCTGCATGGTCAAGTTGCGAGAAGAAAGCCATTACTATGCAAATGCCACAAAGTATCCCACTTACATTACACCAAACAGCACAGAGACAACCCTCAAACCTTCTGGCACAAAGTCATTTGGAGTGATGAGACCAAAATTAAGCTTTTTGGCCACAACCATCAACTGTACATTTGGAGAGGAGTCAACAAGGCCTGTGAAACATGGAGGTGAACTGCTGATGTTTTGGGGATGTGTGAGCTACAAAGTCACAGGAAATTTTGTCAAAATTGATGGCAAGATGAATTCAGTATGTTATAAAAAATACTGGAGTTACATTTGCATTCATCAGCCAATGAAGCTGCACATGGGACCTGTCATTGTCTACAGCAGAACAAAATGAAGGTTCTGGAGTGACCATCTCAGTCTCCTGACCTTAATATCATTGAGCCACTCTGGGGAGATCTCAAACAGGCAGTTCATGCAAGACAGCCCAATAATTTCCAGGAACTGGAGGCTTTTTGCCAAGAGGAATGGGCAGCTTTACCATCTGAGAAGATAAAGAGCCTCATCCACAAACATCACAAAAGACTTAAAGCTGTCATTGATGCTAAAGGGGGCAATACAGGGGGCAATTAAGAACTGTAAACTTTCGATCAGGGTCATTTGGGTAGTTTCTGCTGTTAGTATGATTTAAAAAGAGTGAACACAGTGGATTTATAACAAATGGCTTCAGCCATGAGTGAAAGAAATGTTTTTGTGTTCTCATTCATATTCTCTGAAAAATGGCCAAGAAATTATAAATTCTGCCATGGTATGTAAACTTATGAGCACTACCGTGTATGTATATATATATATATATATATATATATATATATATATATATATATATTTCTCATAATGTACATATGATGTATTAAGGTACTTGTTGCTTTAAGTAGTTAATCCTCTTGTACATATGGTCCTGAAGAAACTTGCGAAATGAGTTGACCCTACAGACATCTAAGAAGCTCATCCTATGTCGATGGGACTGTGATCACTGTGGTCTAAATATGAGTATATACGTGTAGGGGTCATACACCCTGTTTTATTGTCATTTCATTGACTATTCACAAAGAAAAGGAAGGCCTTTTGAGGACTTGTGTGCTGGCTCTGTTTTTGTATTTTGCTTTTAATGCATCAATAAATGGAATTTTTATGGGGAGTGCCATCACCTTCCTTTTCTTTGTGAATTTCAAGCTTTGTCTGTGGACTTGGGCTGGTACCGACTTGCACATACAGCAGAGGATATCCCGATTCACCTGGAGCAGTGCAATTTGTGCTCTTTCAAATGTGTTTGACTATTGTCGTATTTTATGTGCTTTTAACATTATATAAATAAAGAACATATGTTTCAAAAATTGGTGTATTGCCTCCCGTACTGTGCCGCTATAATCCACTTTTACAGGCAACAGGAGTTTTCTCCCACTGTTGCCTATGTTTTGTTTTTCGTTTTAACAATTTATTTCTTACACACACAGCATAAGCATACTTCCTGTATTCCTGATGCCTGTTTCCCGTCTCCTGTTCCTGGACTCTGAACCTAATTCTGCAGCCTGCTCCCTTCCTACCCGCTCAGTCCATGTCCCGTCTGTTTTTAGCTCCCCCTGCTTGATCTTCTGTGTATGACCTTGGCTCTGGCACATTTACGATTTGGTTATCCCTTGCACTGTACATGTTGGATTTGTTATTTATTGTGTGTCGCTGTTGGCTTATTTACTGGTTGTTTTTCACTATTCACTATATTGTACGTGTGTTTTCTTTGTTATTCATTTATATTATAATAAATCTTATTATTCACATTTTACCTGTGCAGTCCACACATTTCTGGTCACACTGGTCCCTGACACCAGGATAGTAAAAACACCCATAAAATGACCCCATTTTGGAAAGCATACACCCCAAGGTATTTGCTATGAGTCATAATGAGTCCTTTGAACATATCTTTTTTTGCCAAAAGTTTTTGGAAAATGTGGAAAGAAAATTAAAATATATATTTTTTTACACAAAGTTGTCAATGTATAAGATATTTCTAACACCCAGCATGGACATACTAAGAATTACACACCAAAACTCATTCTGTTACTTCTTGGGTCATGTGACAGATGCACAAAATTGGGGTGTGAATCGCACCACTGAAGTGTGCAGCGCACTGATAAGGTCACAAAAAGCACCGCTAAGGTTGCGAACTAGCTGTGACTAGAGATCAGGATGGTGCAGGAAAGTGGGGCTACTGGCACCCTGACACAGATTGCACAGGGAGCTAGAGCGTAGGTTTCCTCAGGAGTCTAAGAGCCAGTAGGTGTTCACCAGAGCCTCTAGTGGTGAGGATGGACTTGGCTGCAACTGGATCCAAGTTGCGGCCCCTGGGCTCACCCAGCTCCCGCTCCCGGCAGGCTACAGGTGAATGGAGAGTAAGCAGCAGTGCAAGATAGCAAGAGAAGGTCAGAGGAAGAGCCAAGGGTCAGGGCTTCTGCACACAGAACAGACAGGTGGCATGCCAAGGTTGGTACACAAGAACAAACGAAGAGCCCACGGCAGGAGCAAACACACAAGCCAAAAACACAATATTGATTGGCAACGAAGCTTGCAGCACACAGAGTTAAGTACTCTTTCCTGTGGGTGGAGCCATGCTGGTAAGAGATTACTTAATCATTCAGATGTGAGGGCTCGGTCCCTAAGCTGAAACACAGAGCAGAGAGGTAAGCAAACAGACAGGACCTGAATTGTTAGTGCAGATCCATGACAGTACCCCTCCTTACCAGACCTCCCCCTCCCTCACTTGTGTCCAGGCTTGGAGGGGAACTTCAAATGAAACTTCCTGAAAAGACAAGGTGCGGAGACATCAGATGCAGGGATCCAAGACCTCTCCTCAGGACCAAAACCTTTCCAATGCATGAGGAACAGAAGAGTTCCTTTACATAGCCATAGGGTCACATCACATACTGCTAGAGGGAGAGGATCCTTCTGCTCCTGTGAGATACAGATTATTGTTCTAAAATCATGGCCTAGTTCTATAGGGAGAGGTTCCTGCTGGTGCTATAAGGGACAGATTATTGTTCTAAAATCATCTCCTAGTTCTATAGGGAGATGTTCCTGCTGGTGCTGTGAGGGACAGATTATCGTTCTAAAATCATCTCCTAGTTCTATAGGGAGAGGTTCCTGCTGGTGCTGTGAATGACAGATTGTTGTTCTAAAATCATCACATACTGCAATAGGGAGAGGTTCCTGCTGGTGCTGTAAGGGACAGATTATTGTTCTAAAATCATCACATACTGCTAGAGGGAGAGGTTCCTGCTGCTCCTGTGAGATACAGATTATTGTTCTAAAATCATCTCCTAGTTCTATAGGGAGAGGTTCCTGCTGGTGCTGTGAATGACAGATTGTTGTTCTAAAATCATCACATACTGCAATAGGGAGATGTTCCTGCTGGTGCTGTGAGGGACAGATTATTGTTCTAAAATCATCTCCTAGTTCTATAGGGAGAGGTTCCTGCTGGTGCTGTGAATGACAGATTGTTGTTCTAAAATCATCACATACTGCAATAGGGAGAGGTTCCTGCTGGTGCTGTGAGGGACAGATTATTGTTCTAAAATCATCACATACTGCAAGAGGGAGAGGTTCCTGCTGGTACTTTGAGGTTCAGATTATTTTTATAAAATCATCACATACTGCTAGAGTTAGAGGATCCTGCTGCTCCTGTGAGATACAGATTATTGTTCTAAAATCATGGCCTAGTTCTATAGGGAGAGGTTCCTGCTGGTGCTATAAGGGACAGATTGTTGTTCTAAAATCATCTCCTGGTTCTATAGGGAGATGTTCCTGCTGGTGCTGTGAGGGACAGATTATCGTTCTAAAATCATCTCCTAGTTCTATAGGGAGAGGTTCCTGCTGGTGCTGTGAATGACAGATTGTTGTTCTAAAATCATCACATACTGCAATAGGGAGAGGTTCCTGCTGGTGCTGTGAGGGACAGATTATTGTTCTAAAATCGTCACATACTGCTATAGGGAGAGGTTCCTGCTGGTGCTGTGAGGGACAGATTATTGTTCTAAAATTATCTCCTAGTACTATAGGGAGACGTTCCTGCTGGTGCTGTAAGGGACATATCATTGTTCTAAAATCATCTCCTAGTTTTATAGGGAGAGGTTCCTGCTGGTGCTGTGAGGGACAGATTATTGTTCTAAAATCATCTCCTAGTGCTATAGGGAGAGGTTCCTGCTGTTGCTGTAAGGGACAGATTATTGTTCTAAAATCATCACATACTGCTAGAGGGAGAGGTTCCTGCTGGTGCTGTGAGGGACAGAATATTGTTCTAAAATCATCTCCTAGTTCTATAGGGAGAGATTCCTGCTGGTGCTGTAAGCGACAAATTATTGTTCTAAAATTATCACATACTGCAAGAGGGAGAGGTTATTGCTGGTACTTTGAGGGACAGATTATTGTTCTAAAATCATCTCCTACTTCTATAGGGAGAGGTTCCTCAGGATCTGTGAGGGACAGATTATTGTTCTAAAATCATCTCCAAGTTCTATAGGGAGAGATTCCTGTTGGTGCTGTAAGGGACAGATTATTGTTCTAAAATCATCACATACTGCAAGAGGGAGAGGTTATTGCTGGTACTTTGATGGACAGATTATTGTTCTAAAATCATCTCCTAGTTCTATAGGGAGAGGTTCCTGCTGGGGCTGTAAGAAACAGATTGTTGTTCTAAAATCATCTCTTAGTTCTATAGGGAGAGGTTCCTGCTGGTGCTGTAAGGGACAGATTATTGTTCTAAAATCATCACATACTGCTAGAGGGAGAGGTTCCTGCTGCTCCTGTGAGATACAGATTATTGTTCTAAAATAATCTCCTAGTTCTATAGGGAGAGCTTCTTGCTGGTGCTTTAAGGGATAGATTATTGTTCTAAAATCATCTCCTAGTTCTATAGGGAGAGGTTCCTGCTGGTTCTGTGAGGGACAGATTGTTGTTCTAAAACCATCACATACTGTTGTAGGGAGAGGCTCCTGCTGGTGCTGTGAGGGACAGATTATTGTTCTAAAATCATTACCTACTGCTATAGGGAGAGGTTACTGCTGGTTCTGTGAAGGACAGATTATTGTTCTAAAATAATCTCCTAGTGCTATAGGGAAAGGCTCCTGCTCGTGCTGTGAGGTACAGATTGTTGTTCTAAAACCATAACATACTGCTATAGGGAGAGGTTCCTGCTGCTGCTGTGAGGGACAGATTATTGTTCTAAAATCATTACATACTGCTATAGGGAGAGGTTCCTGCTGGTGCTGTGAGGGACAGATTATTGTTCTAAAATAATCCACTAGTTCTATAGGGAGAGGTCCCTGCTGGTGCTGTGAGGGACAGATTATTGTTCTACAATCATCTCCTAGTGCTATAGGGAGAGGTTCCTGTTGGTGCTGTAAGGTACAGATTATTGTTCTAAAATCATCTCCTAGTTCTATAGGGAGAGGTTCCTGCTGGTGTTGGGAGGGACAGATTATTGTTCTAAAATCATTACATACTGATATAGGGAGAGGTTGCTGCTGGTGCTGCTAGGGACAGATTATTGTTCTAAAACCATCTACTAGTTCTATAGGGAGAGGCTCCTGCTAGTGCTATGAGGGACAGATTATTGTTTTAAAATCATCTCCTTGTTCTATAGGGTGAGGTTACTGCTGGTGCTGTGAAGGACAGATTATTGTTCTAAAATCATCTCCCAATGCAATATTGAGAGGTTCCTGCTGGTGCTGTAAGGTACAGATTATTGTTCTAAAATCATCACATACTGCTAGAGGGAGAGGTTCCTGCTTCTCATGTGAGATACAGACTACTGTTCTAAAATAATATCCTAGTTCTATAGGGAGAGGTTCCTGCTGGAGCTGTAAGGGATAGATTATTGTTCTAAAATCATCTCCTAGTTCTATAGGGATAGGTTCTTGCTGGTGCTGTGAGGGACAGATTGTTGTTCTAAAACCATCACATACTGCTATAGGGAGAGGTTCCTGCTGATGCTGTGAGGGACAGATTATTGCTCTAAGAACATTACATACTGCAATAGGGAGAGGTCCCTGCTGGTGCTGTGAGGGACAGATTATTGTTCTAAAATCATCTCCTAGTTCTATAGGGAGAGATTCCTGCTGGTGCTGTGAGGAACAGATTATTGTTCTGAAATCATCTCCTAGTTCTATACGGAGTGGTTCCTGCTGGTGCTGGGATGGACAGAATATTTTTCTAAAATCATCACATACGGCTAGAGGGAGAGGTTCCTGCTGGTGCTGTGAGGGACAGATTATTGTTCTAAAATCATCTCCTAGTTCTATATGGAGAGGTTCCTGTTGGTGCTGTGAGGGACAGATTATTTTTCTAAAATCATCTACTAGTGCTATAGGGAGAGGCTCCAGCTGGTGCTATGAGGGAAAGATTATTGTTTTAAAATCATCTCCTTGTTCTATAGGGAGAGGTTCCTGCTGGTGCTGTGAGGGACAGGTTATTGTTCTAAAATCATCTCCTAGTTCTATATGGAGAGGTTCCTGTTGGTGCTGTGAGGGACAGATTATTTTTCTAAAATCATCTACTAGTGCTATAGGAAGAGGCTCCAGCTGGTGCTATGAGGGAAAGATTATTGTTTTAAAATCATCTCCTTGTTCTATAGGGAGAGGTTCCTGCTGGTGCTGTAAGGTACAGATTATTGTTATAAAATCATCGCATACTACTAGAGGGAGAGGTTCCTGCTGCTGCTGTGAGGGACAGATTATTGTTCTAAAATAATCTCCTAGTTATATAGGGAGAGGTTCCTGCTGGTGCTGTGAGGGACAGATTATTGTTCTAAAATCATCTCCTAGTGCTGTAGGGAGAGGCTCCTGCTGGTGTTGTGAGGGACAGATTGTTGTTCTAAAACCATAACATACTGCTATAGGGAGAGGTTCCTGCTGCTGCTGTGAGGGGGATATAGTCATACATTACTAAAATCTTGTTATTAGACAGGGAGGGTCGTGGTCGTCCTTGGAGAGGGATATCTTGATCCTCTAAATAAATCGTGTTATTAGACAGGGAGTGTCGTGGTCGTCCTTGGAGAGGGATATAGTCATACATTACTAATATCTTGTTATTAGCCAGGGAGTGTCGTCGTCGTCCTTGGAGAGGGATATCGTCATACAATACCAAAATCTTGTTGTTAGACAGGGAGTGTTGTGGTCGTCCTCGGAGAGGGATGTCGTGATCCTCT
>BLSH010341279.1:203601-214144 GCA_018402905.1 Glandirana rugosa | reverse complement strand
GGTTAACCTGCAGGGGGCGCTCTAAGGGTTAACTATGTTCCCTGGGAGTGTTCTAATTGTATGGGGACTGTACTAGCTGGGGAAGGGAAGTGGTCACAGCCTCCGTATACAGGAAGGCTGTGATTACAGCCCTTCCCCCTTCACAGAACGGAGGTCCGTGTTTACTTACACGAACCTCCGTTCCTTTACTCCGGGGGGGCCATCGCGGGTAGCCGGCGGCAATCGAAGCCGCCGCACCCGCTCCCTGGCCCTCCCCGAACACAGTGAGCGCGCAGGCGATTTGCGATAACGAACCACCTTGTCGCCGTCAACCTGCGGTTGGCGGTCGGCAAGTGGTTAAGCATTATTAAAATCCCTGCTCCTGAAAAAAGTTTGATTTAAAAACTTTTTTCGCATTGATTGATGTCCTCTAGGGCAGGACTTGGGTCCCTATATACTTTTCAGGGCAATAACTTGCATATAAACCTTTAAAACTAGCACTTTGGTTTTTCATGTTCGGGTCCCATAGACTTTAATGGTGTTTGAATGTTCGCAAGAATTTTTTGCCTTTTTGCATGTTCTGGTGCGAACCAAACCGGGGGGGGGAGGGGGGTTCGTTCGGCCTATCCCTACCTCCTCTAAAAATCAGATTTGTCCTGACAAATCTCCCCCCTCCATTATAGACAGCCATTCACTGGGAAGATCAGTGTGCTGCCATTTCCCCTTCCCCATCTCTCTGAGGTCCTTATGCAGCTGGGAGGAGGGAATATAATCACTTATATAAAAGGTGAAATAAGGTGTGTATAAAGTTTTTATATCTATACACAACTATGTTGCCTTTCATTTCTGTTTTAAATGAAATGGGTTGTTTTAAAGGTGAGCATTTACATGTACTTTAACTGTGATCTGTATTTCAAAAAAACAAAAGATCAAGGTTTTGAAATAGCATTTACAACTCCATCACTACAAATCTGTGGGTAGATCTTAAACCCCCGACGTATTGAGGATAACGTGAATATTTCTAAGCTTTAAACATTAACCAATTAAAAGTGGGAAAAATTACTGATACAAAAAAAGAAAGGATGCTAGTAGGTAACTAGAAAGATTTGGAAGTTGTGTATGTTACCAAAAAAAAATCCAAACTTTTGTACATGCTGTTTTTACAGTATATTTATTTTGTTTTTAAGTGCATTACATTCATCAAATGGTAGTTAGCGCATGCTGTTCATTAAATTTGCAGAAACACATCATATTTAAAATATATTTAAACCCAAACAATAAACTTTTTATTTTCTCCCTTTTAGTCTGTTAAAACTAAAATAGTTTGAAGCGTGAAATTATATACTTATTGATCTTAATAGAAATCTTGTCAGCTCTTAACTTCCTGCTCGCTGTGCTTGCTGATAGTTACACTGCTTCTTGTTATCTCTGAGGACTACAGAACACTCCCTATATTATTTATGGAGAAAAGGAATGGGGTAGTTTTTGTAGCCCTGTCCTAGGATAACATTACTGCTTCTGCATAGATACAGTACAGTAAGTAAGCAGAATTACCCTAAGACAGGAAGTGTTTTACTGGCAGGATCATTTGGTAAAAATAAAAGAAAAATGCATTATAAAAAAATAAGCTGTAATATATTATTTTTTGTTCTTTGGTTTAGAAATGTGCTAAGTTTATTCCATAAATCTTTACCTTTTTCAATTAAGAAATTAACAAAACATATAATATGGTAAGAAGAGGTGGCAGTGTTTATATTATGTGGTTCTGTTATCCCTTCTGTAGTACCAACATTGCAATGAATCTAGCCATAGAGAACAATAGCCACTGTTTTTCCTAATCTTAGTATATGGACAGTTATAATTCTTTATGGTTGAACACTGTTTATATGTACTAACTTAATAGAAAACTGAATAGTTGGAGCAAGAAAACACTGCCCAGTCATAGAAAGGCTGGAGTAGTAAGAACTTGTCTTTCATGTATATGAGGTCTGTATTTTTGCTTTAGGAATTGATAAAGAAAGGAATCAATAGAACTTTAAGTACAGAGTTAAATTTACTAATTCCTTCTACAAAATTGTACTATGAAGTTTATTTTGTCAAGATATTCAATTTTGAATGTTACATGTGATTAACTAATTGCTTACTGGGCACTTAAACCCTCTATCCTGCCCAGGCCAATTTTCAGCTGTTGCACTTTGAATGACAATTGCACGGTCATGTAACACTGTACCCAAATTACATTTTTATCATTTTTTTCACACAAATATATCTTTCTTTTGGTGGTATTTAATCACTGCTGGGTTTTTTAACATTTTTTACTAAAAAAAATGAAATAAGACCGAAACTTTTGCAAAAAAAAAAACATTTCATAGTTTGTTATAGAGTTTTGAAAACAGGTAATTTTTCTCCTTCATTGATGTGTGCTGTTAAGGAAGCACTTATGGGCACTGATGGACACTGATAGACTGCACTGATGGGCACTGATAGGCTGCACCGATGAGCACTGATAGACTGCACTGATAGGCACTGAAAAGGCAGCACTGTTGGGCACTGATAGGTTGCACTGGTGTGCACTGATGAGGTGGTACGGGTCGGTGACACTGATGGGCACTGATGGGTGCCACTAATGGGCGGCACTGAAGGGCACTGATGGGTGGCACTGATAAGCAGCAATTAGAGTTGGGACTGATGGGCACTGATGGGTGGCACTGATAGGCACTGATAGGTGACACTTATAGGTGGCATTGATGATGAGGCACTGATGGAAACTGGCTGGCAGCACTAATGGGCATTAATAGGTGGCACTGTTGGGCACTGATAAGTGGTATTGATGGGCACTGGTAAGCAGCACTGCTGAGCACCTGTAGGTGGCACATGTGGGCACTGGAAAATGGCACTGGATGGCACTTCATAGCAGCAGTGCCTCTCCATATACGGGTCTGATGTCCTTCTGTTCTCAGCCAGTGATCGGCTACTTTTTTCCCTCACACTGTTAGCATGAGGGAAAAAAAGCTGAATATGATCCTTTATTTACATCACGTGATCAGCTGTCATTGGTTGAACACGTGGTAAGGGGCTGGGACAAGCCTCTTACACTGATCTGTGATCAGCTGAGTCTCATAGACTCTGTGATCACAGAGCGTGCCACGCACAGCCAGTAGGGGTTGTGCGACGATTCGTCACAGGAGGACGTGCACAGGAGGACGTCCATGGACGTCGCCCTGGGAATTCCTGTGCTGTAGCTGTCTTTCGGCTATAGTGCGGACGGGAAGAGGTTAAACTGTTCATGGGCATACTGTCAATTATTTACATGTTGACCACCACACACTGGGGTGTTTCTTTTATAAATAAATGTCAATATTAAATATTATTAAAATGGAATAACATTCATAAGGGTACGTGTTGTTCTATTACATTTTCAGTTCAGATTTTTAAATTATAGTTTGCATCTCAATTCCAATTGAAAGCTTAGTATTTATTAATTTAACTTAAAATAAAGCCAGTATACCAAAGAGAAAAAAATCACCAATTCCGTTCAATACTTAATCCTGCATGACTTCCTTCCGTCAAAATAAATCATTAATTCTGCATAAAACTAGAAAAGTAAATGTCAACACATTTCAGGAAATTGTTAAATGTCGTGTAAGGCTTTAAAACTAAGCTTCCCATAGTTTTTATTTAGCTATATTGGAAATAATTCTCTTCACTAGGAAATCATTTTTTGCATTTAAGAACAATAGAAATTAGATCAATAGCATAATAATATTCTGAGTAGTAAAACATAATCTATTCATTTCATACTAATTTGCATAATGCCTGTCTATTAACTTGAAAAGATCTTGAAATATAAGAAACCTAAAATGTTCAAGTTCCTGATATTTGAACAGCATGCAGCCATTAAAAAGATATGCATTTCTACAGAACATAATAAAGCTGAACTACAGGACAATACAAAAGACACAAATTAATGCAGCTCTGTAATCATTACTATATCTTTAAATGTTACATTTAATGCAATCCATGTAAGCACCTTTGACTTAATATTGGCCTATTGTGGTCCCTGTACAGCAAAGCTCATAGAGGGGTAAAAAGATGCAGCACAAGCAGTCAATCAGGTGTTTTGTAGCTCAAGGAGCATGTTGATAAGAGAAGAGAACAGATTGTGTTTGCATTCCTATGTGGGAGAGTAGTATGGTGGGTGCTTTTTAATATTTTTGTTTTATTATTTATTTTATAATATTTTTTATTTTTAAGACTTATTTATTTATTTTTTACTTATTTAATCGCTCTCTCAATGGAGAGCAACAAACCTCCTATGAGATTGCATTGTGTACCTGACCTTTCAACAAGCATTTTAACAGCTGTGAACCGGACATATTTAGAGGTGAGTGCTTCCAGGTTCACTCTAAGCAAAAGAGATCAAGAAGGGGATGTTCTCTAATCTCCTTCCACTCCCAGGTCTTTGTAATCCTTGACTCCCATGAGAATCCAGGGACCACAGAGTAAGAGGGAATTCAAGTGAGGGACACCACCATCAAAATACATAAAAATGATTAGGCACCTCTATAGACACCAAGATAATTTTTACAGAAAAATTGTCCACTGCACAAAACAGAAACAAGTGTAGAAGCTCAACAACTCATAAAGATTAGAGCTTTCTTGTTCTAACCTCTTCAGCCTCTGGACTTGCTAGACATCAAAAAAGGTTAAGGAAGACAAAATGGTATGTGCATGTATAAATCTATCTATCTATCTATCTATCTATCTATCTATCTATCTATCTATCTATCTATCTATCTATCTATCTATCTATCTATCTATCTATCGCAAGAAAGAGATCTAGCAAATGATTTACCTCATTAAGAACATATGGCATAATATTTGGTCCTTCAAAAAATCCTGTTGTGCCAGCAACCTGAACAGAATCTAAAATATGTTTACTGCTTATTGTGGCAGACCCTGTACATAAGACTGTTTATTGAAACACAAGCACAAAGAGATATACACTCTGGGGACAATCCCTCTTCTTTGAATAATGACACAGAGTGGGGTAAACTGCACATCCAGTAACATGAGACACAGGTATATTCAAACAAATAATTCAGTCATTAACTGGGCACGTAGACAGGAATATAATTAAAATAAGCTAATTGACTAGGCACTTAAACCAGCCTAAGAGACCAGATAATTCTGCCCCTACAACCCTGGATACAAAATACTGTATAATACACATTATTATGAGTCTGACCTGGGTTTTGCCAGCCACTGTGGTAGGGCTGGTTCCGGCCCAGACTTTCTGGTCCATTCGAACCCCTCTCCCCCTGCATTTAATGACCATGAATAGAGCAGAGGAGAGTTCGATCCTGGATCTCAGAGGGAGAAAGCTGAGTGAGCTCTGTGTGCTAATTTGGACCCCAAGATAGAGGTTTGCACTGTGCTTATGCTTTGTGAGTGTCGGTGATAGCCCCACACTGTATAGAGAGGAACCCGATTGCTTAGTTTAGCGCTGGGCGGTGAGGTTTTGTTTTCTGTTTTTTTTTTATGTGTTTTGATCTTGCAAACCTGTCATAATAAACCTGGCAAGGCGCCAGATTTTAAATAAACTGACCTTCATGCTAAATCTTTTCCTCTGAAAAGTGATCCACATGAGCTAATCTCCCACAAAGCATAAAACATAACATCCCACAATGGTTCTATAATAAGGTAAAGTGGTCACAATATTAATCACCTGTTCCAGATATGAGCAGACTGACAAACAATAGAGATCTTAATTAACACAATTAACAATGGGACTGCACCCTAGGAGGCATACAACGGGGAGACACACATATGTGTATCCTGTCCCCTAGACATGTTATTAGAAGACAAAACATGTCCCAGCAGTCTGATTAATGTATCTTCATATATTTCTTAAGGGATATTGCTGATAAATATTTCTGTCAATTTGAAGTAATCCAAACCATGCTCTCAGCATCCATTAAGTAGTTGTCCATGATTTTCTCGGTCACCCTGTGCCCCTAATAGACACAGGGGGACTTACACATAGGAGGTGTCTCAGGAGCTGAACAAGGAGTTTCCCAACCTCTCTAAGGTAAGCTGGGTTCCCCGCTGAAAGTAACTCCCGTCACAGATCTCCCCTTTCAGAAGGAGACTAACACAGGAGAAGACCCCAGATGGGTTGACTTAGAAGTTAGTCCACAGTTCCAGTCCCCCAATGCCCATATTCACACAGGACCCCAAACAATTTGTCCCAAACAGAGCATTATTCATCCAGCCAACCTCTGTCTCTCCCGTAGAACATACCCGCCGCTGGCGAGAAGTGCAGACTAATAGACACAAGGTGACTTACACATAAGAGGGGCCTGGAGAGATGAACAAGGAGTTTCCCAACCTCTCTAAGGTAAGCTGGGTTCCACGGGCCCCCCGTTCAAAGTGACTTCTGTCACTCTTATTATTTTTTATTCAAATCTGCTCTCAACTGTGATGGAAACACAAGCCCAAAAAATCTCAAATGTGTGTTCTGACTTGTAGCAGGTTGCTTGCAGTTGGAGAAGATTTTCACTCGTTCCATCTTTTTGAACTTGTGAACTTAACTTGTAAATGGAAAGACTGTAGACTAGGGGGTTGATTTACTAATACTGTAGGGTGCAAAATCTGGTGTAGCTGTGTACAGTAGCCAATGAGCTTCAAACTTCAGCTTGTTCGATTAAGCTTTGACAAGAAAACCTGGAAGCTAAATGGCTTTTATGCAGAGCTGCATCAGATTTTGCACTCTCCATTTTTAGTAAATCAATACTTGGGTGACTAAAAAGTCACCTAGGTTTATTACTGCAATGAATGAATTTTAAATATTTACTAGGTAAGGATAAAGATTAAATCTTTTCCAGCACTTGAAGAGGAACTACATCAGGAAAATTATGCACAAAAATGGCAAGAGAATAAAAAATTAACTACCAGTGTTGCTGGTGCTCTCCCTCTAACTGATCTTTTCCTTCTTACTGATTTAGCATGCCTTGTTCTGCGTGTTCTTTTTTGTGGAGGCAATGATCTTGGTAGAGGCAAGGCTTTGCTTCCTCATTCAGACAAAAAGACCTGCACTCGAGAAAAGTGTACTGGTAAAAATCAATCAGACATCTCTTTGGCTAATCCAATGCTTGCATCAGCTCTTCTGCCCCCTATGGACTGAAGAAACCCAGAAGAAATACTGCAAAGGCAAGGAAAACAGGGCACACCAGCCTAGCGCATTATCTTTGTGATAGCTTTATTAATGTTAAAAATACCAATATATACTCACAAACAACATCACCAATAAAGCACATCAAAGTCCACAAAGTACTGGAAACAACCTGGTTATCTAGACAAGTCCCAATGGGACCAGGTCCCTTCCAGTACATTGTGGACTTTGATGTGCCCTATTAATGATGTTTTTTTGAATATACATTTTTTTTAACATTTATAAAGCTATCACAAACATAATTTGCTAGGCTGGTGCACCCTCTATTCCTTATGTTTGCTTGCACCAGGTCAGGTCATCTGTATTGCTTTCTTGAAAAAGAATTCCAAATGTGGTTTGGGCAATACAACTGATATTTAAGATTGTATAAATTAAATAAATAATGTACTGTATATACTAATGTTTATATATGTTTCTTCCAGTGTTCAAGCTCTTCTGCAGGCCCTCCTGCATCCCTTTTTGTTGGATTCCAGATCTCCATTGGCTTCCCAGCATGGTAGGGAGATGTGGGGAAAATCCTTTTCTCCGCCTTTCTCTTTTAAATGCTTCCACCATGCCGCAATTTTCTTGGCCTCTGGGGGGAGCACTTCAATTCCGGCAGCGTCCCTTGAGCCCCTCTGGATGTTTGAGTGGTGGGACACACGTGTGGCACAAGGTTGGTGTGTGGTGTGCATGCCATACCATTACATCACGCAATTGCAATGGAGGTGACAGCAGAGGTCAGGGCTTAGGCCTTCCAGGACACCAAGGAAGCCACACAGTGGCTGCTTAGATGACAAAGGTGCCCGGATGGGGAGGGCGGACAGCATCTGTGGCCTATTCAGCTATTCCCAGCTCTCCTAGAGTATAGGAGGGACTAAAGTCAAAACTTTTTTGAATCCTGGGGTGCATTGGCAGCTTAATGTGAGTGCATTGTTAGATTAGCCTGCTTTTTTGCAATCAGATGACCAGGCAATGCCTCAACTACTACAACAAATTCAACTTTTAGAGCAGTATATATGATTTTTTTGCTTTTGCTTTTTCTCTCTTTTCTATTCAACATACAGTCAGGTCCATAAATATTGGGATATTGACACAATTCTAATCTTTTTGGCTCTATACACCACCACAATGGATTTGAAATTAAATGAAAAAGATGTGCATTAACTGCAGACTTTCAGCTTTAATTTAAGGGTATTTACATTCAGATCAGGTCAACGGTGTAGGAATTACAACGGTTTGTATATGTGCCTCCCACTTTTTAAGGAACCAAAAGTAATGGGACAATTGGCTGCTCAGCTGTTCCATGGCCAGGTGTGTGTTATTCCCTCATTATCCCATTTAAAAGGAGCAGATAAAAGGTCCAGAGTTAACTTCAAGTGTGCTATTTGCATTTGGAATCTGTTGCTGTCAACTCTCAATATGAGATCCAAAGAGCTGTCACTATCAGTGAAGCAAGCCATCATTCGGCTGAAAAAAAAACAAAACAAACCCATCAGAGAGATAGCAAAAATATTAGGTGTGGCCAAATCAACTGTTTGGAACATCCTTAAAAAGAAAGAACGCACCGGTGAGCTCAGCAACACCAAAATACCCGGAAAACAACTGTGGTGGATGACTGAAGAATTCTTTTCCTGGTGAAGAAAACACTCTTCACAACAGTTGGCCAGATCAAGAACACTCTCCAGGAGGTAGGTGTATGTGTGTCAAAGTCAACAATCAAGAGAACACTTCATCAGAGTGAATACAGAGGGTTCACCACAAGATGTAAACCATTGGTGAGCCTCAAAAACAGGATGGCCAGATTAGAGTTTGCCAAACAACATCTAAAAAAGTTCTGGAACAACATCCTATGGACAGATGAGACCAAGATCAACTTGTACCAGAGTGATGGGAAGAGAAGAGTATGGATAAGGAAAGGAACTACTCATGATCCAGAGCATACCACCTCATCAGTGAAGTATGGTGGTGGTAGTGTCATAGCGTGGGCATGTATGGCTGCCAATGGAACTGGTTCTCCTGTATTTATTGATGATGTGACTGCTGACAAAAGCAGCAAGATGAATTCTGAAGTGTTTTGGTCAATATTATCTGCTCATATTCAGCCAAATGCTTCAGAACTCAATTCCTGAATTTCGGAAATAAGGAAGAACATTTGAAATAATAAGTTATTGATTTATTATTTTAAATTATATATATGATAATAAGCTATTGTTATTTCAAATGTTTTTCCTTATTTCCGACTTTTGCAGTGTGTGACTGTATATATGCATACTGTTTGTATGTGTGTGTGTGTGTGTGCATAGTGGGTGTGTATATACTGTGTGTATATTGGATGTATATTGTATGTATACTGTGTGTTTACATACAATAAAAGCACAGTATATACACACCCAGTATGCACACATACATACAGTAGGCATATATACAGTCACACACTGCAAAAGTCGGAAATAAGGAAGAACATTTGATATGTTCTTATAAATAGCTTCTTATAAATTATAATTTTAAATAATTTATTTATAAACTATTATTATTTCAAATGTTCTTCTTTATTTCTGAAATTCGGAAATTCAGAAATAAGAAAGAACATTTGAAATAATAATAGCTTATTATAATCTATAATAAGCTAAAATAATAAATTAATAACTTATTATTTCAAATGTTCTTTCTTATTTCCGAAATTCGGAAATGAGAAAGAACGTTTGAAATAATAAGAAATAACTACTAAATTATAGGTATTGACATTTCCTGGAAAGTTTGGCTGTTAGTGAACTGAAATATGAAATTTAGCACTAATAGTCATACTTTCAAGAAAATTTCAATACTTATATTTAATAGTTATTTATTATTATTTCAAATATTCTTTTTTATTTCCGAATTGCGGAAATTCAGAAATAAGGAAGAACATTTGTTTAATAATAAGTTATTCATTTATTATTTTTACTTATTATAAATTATAATAAGCTATTATTATTTCAAATGTTTTTCCTTATTTCCGACTTTTGCAGTGTGTGACTCTACATGCATACTCTATTCCCAAATTCGGAAATAAGGAAGAACATTTGAAATAATAAGTTATTAATTTATTATTTTTACTTATTACAAATTATAATAAGCTATTATTATTTCAAATGTTTTGCAGTGTGTCACTCTACATGCATACTCTATTCCCAAATTCGGAAATTCGGAAATAAGGAAGAACATTTGAAATAATAAGTTATTCATTTATTATTTTTACTTATTATAAATTATAATAAGCTATTATTATTTCAAATGTTTTTCCTTATTTCCTTTATTCCTTTTTGTAAACTTTATTATTATCGAATAATATTAAATATTATTCATTTT
>BLSH010341279.1:149484-160672 GCA_018402905.1 Glandirana rugosa | reverse complement strand
CCCCCCAGACCATTATAACATCATCTATGTACCTACAGTAAAATTTAAATTCCGGTCTTCTTCTATTATAGATATATTTCTCCTCCCACATGTCCATAACAAGTTAGCAACACTGGGAGAGTATCTTGCGCCCATAGCCACCCCTTTCTCCTGTACATAATATTGCTGGTTATACCAAAAATAGTTGTTTTCCATGGCTAACTTTAATCCTTCTAGAATATAGTTTATTTGTTCTTGTTTAAGTTTGGAATCTTTATGTAAGGCTTTTTCCACACCTTTCAAGCCATCTGTTTGTATTATATTCCTGTAAAGCGAGTTTACATCAACCGTAGCAAGGACGCAATTTTCCATATTTTCCAACTTTTCAAGTTCTATAATTAGTTGAGTACTATCTCATAAGTAAGATTTTCCTTCTTTTACAAGAGGTTTGAGGAACTGATCTAGGTATTCCCCTAGTCTTGAAAAAAGTGAGCCTATCCCACTGATAATGGGTCTCCCTGGTGGTTTAAGTAGTCTTTTATGTACTTTGGGTAAATAGTATATAACGGGTGTCTTCACTGAATCTGGTAGTAAGTATCTGGCTTCTTTCTTGTTCAGTATCCCTGTTTCCTTCCCCTTCTTTATAAAGGATTTTAATTTCTTCTCTAAGTCCCTTCTCGGGTTCTTCTTCAATTTCCTGTATGTGTTTCCCACCTTTAAAAGATTTTCCATCTCCTCCTCATAGTCCTTTTTGTTAAGAATTACCAGGCCGCCCCCTTTATCCGCTGGTCTTATTACCACATTCTTCTTTTTTCCAAGATCCTTAATCGTCTTCCATATGTTCCCTGCCTTGGATTTATTTGTTTTCAGAGACGTGAAGTCTTTTTCCACCATTTTCTTGAATGCCCCTATGCATTCATTTCCCGGCATTTTGGGATTAAAGGTGGAATTGTTTCTTAAAGATGTATGCTCAAATATTGTGTTTTCTCGATTATTTTCCATTTTATTTAAAGCAAAATGTTTCTTCAGATTTAGTTTTCTAATGAACTTCTGGAGATCAATGTAAATCTCAAAACCATTTAAGCTTTTTTCCAGAGCAAATTTTATTCCAAGATCTAAAACTTTGAGTTCTTCTTTATTAAAAGTAGCATCGCTCAAGTTAAAAATACCTTCCCCTAATGTTCTCTCCTTCTTTTTCTTCCTCCCTCCTCTTGTTCCTCTTGTGCGTTGTTTCTTTCCCTGTTTCTCTCTGTATACGGTTCTTCCTGCTGCCAATCTCTCCTTCCATGATTCCTCTGTTCCTGTGTAGGTCTTGGCCCTCCTCTCCCTTGGGGCCAGGGGTCTCTTCCTCTGTGCCAAGAGGTTTCCCATGGTTGTCTCCAATGTCCCCTGAATCCTCTGTTGTCCCCATATGGTCTGTGGTAGCTTCTGTTCTCTGCAAATCTCGGGGGCCCATAGCCCCCCCAGTTGCCAGGGGGCCTCTCAATGGTCCTCCCTTGAAAATATTTTGGAGACAGCGCCATTCCTGTATTATTTCCAATTCATCACATGTCCATGTTCTCTGCTTCCATGGCCAGGGCACGATACGAGCAGATCCTGCGGTTCATGCATTTCAATGACAATGAACTCTGTCGTCCATGGAGTGACCCTGTATATGATCGGCTCTACAAAATTTGGCCCCTCATAAACCACTTCAACACCCAGTTTGCCAAATTTTTTTATTCCCAACCAAGTTGTGTGCGTGGACGAGTCCCTGATTAAATTTTATGGCCGTCTTGCTTTCAAACAGTTCATCCCCCAGCAAGCGTGCCAGAACGGGGTCAAGATGTATAAGCTCTGTGACAGGGCCACAGGCTATATATGTAGTTTTATGGTTTATGAGGGCAAAGATAGACACATAGAGCTGGAAGGATGCCCAGACTACATAGGGAGCACTGGCAAGATTGTGTGGGACTTGGTGTCACCCTTATTCGGAAAGGGGTACCACTTGTACGTGGACAATTATTACATCAGCGTGCCACTTTTTAGCAAGTTGTTTGATCACCAATTTGGCACATGTGGCACCATGCAATCTAATCACCGTAGCTTCCCCCAACAGCTTTTGGATTCCCATCTTAGACAGGGGGAGAGAGCCTGCTTGAAGTGTAATAATTTGCTTGCAGTGAAGTGGAGGAACAATCAGAATGTTTTCATTCTGACCTCCCTTCATGCAGATACGACTGTCCAAATTCCTACAATGACTGGTGTTTTGGGAAACCCCTCTGTGTACACGATTATAACCTAAATATGTGAGGGGTGGACCTTAACAACCAGTTATTGGCGCTGTATCTAATTGCCTGTAAGGCCAGATGCTGGTACAAAAAAGTGTCTGTATACTTATTTTAATTGGCTTTGCTGAATATTCATGTCTTATACAGAGTGTCAGGATGGACAGGATTCTTCCTCAAATTTCAGGAAGAGATTATCACAGCTCTTCTGTTTCCAGATGGTGCTGCACCCCAACTTCACAATTTGAATGTAGTTATCCGGCTGCATGGGAGGCACTTACCACAAGTCCTCCGTGGTACCCCAGGCCAAAGAGATGTCGTCTCTGCAGATGATGCAGATACAGGACTGACACCCGCATTTATTGTCTCCCCTGTCCTGACCAGCCTGGTCTCTGCATCACCACACATTACCACATATTAGTGAATTATTAGCGTAGTGTAAGCAGACACAGTGATATTTACATAGGGTCTCCAAAGATGCCAGTGCAGTTTGAGAGACCCAAACCTGGAACCAGTTACAGTTTTTTTTTTTTTTTTTACAAACAAAGGTGCTTTATTGGTAGTACATATATTATATACAGCATACCAAGTATGTATATCACAGTGCATGTCATTCCAAAGGATTGATAATGGGAACAAATAGGACTGTAGACAATGCAGGTCATCCAAAAAAATTATATATCTTATATCAGTGCAGCTTAACTATGTAACTGACACATCAGTAAAGTAATCAATAGCATATCAGGTGCACATGAAATTATTAGTGTCTCCAATGGGAAACTGCCTCAACCCTCTCCCCCGCCTACATCCTCCGAATTATTACAAGGGCCCCAAACTTTGTCATATTTCCAAGCACAGCCCCTATTCCTGTAAGTAATTCTATACATAGATAAGACCGCTGTCAGCAGTGCCTCCCAGGAGGTCAGAGTCGGGGGAGTCACCAAGATCCACTTCAGAAGGATTTCTTTTTTGGCATAGAACAGGAGATATGAGATCAGTAACTTGGCGTGGTGAGAACGTTGGTCGTCACCCTGAACCCCCAATAGAGCCAATTCAGGTGTCATTGGAATGGTCATTTGCAGTCTATGGTTAATCTCTTCAAAAAACCCGTTCAGTAAAACTTAATTCTAGGGCAGTCCCACAGCAAGTGAATTAGTGCGCCAACCTGTGATTTGCAGCACGGGCAATGGGGATCCCTATCTGGAAAGATGCGATGCGTTTTGTGGGGGTGTAGTGTAATATATGAATAATTTTGATCTGTATAAGTTTGTCTCCAGAGGAGATGACCAGTTTAGGTCCCTGCTCTAGACATTCCCAGTCCTCACAATCTAGTAACGGGATGTCTTCTTGCCATAACTCCCATACTCTATTTATTCTAGGGAAGTCCTTGCTTATTAGGGCGCAGTAAAGCGTCGACAGTGGCTTAGTCAATTCCCCTTGGGAAAGTAAAGCCTCAATGGGGTCTTCCTGGAGGGACAACATGCGCGGGAATTGAGCTCGAATAGCATGTTTAAGCTGTAGGTATCTAAAATACATCAAGCAAGGCAGCCCAAACGCAGCAGATAGTTCTGAAAAGGGGGACAGGGCACCCTGTGTGAGGATATCCCCCAAGGTGGTGATGCCATGTCTCGCCCACACTCGAGGATCCGGCACAGTTCTCAGGTGGGGGAATTGTGGATTCCCCACAATGGCTGGGCCGGGGACCATTTATCCGGTAGCGTAAACCGCTTCCTGGCCACCACCCACACCCTCCATGTTGCCCTCATGGGTCTAGGAGAGGCCGGATAGGCTCCCGGGCCCCTGTAAGCAAAATTACGCAACTCAGCCAGGGAACCTAGGCAGCTCGCCTCCAGACACATCGCTGCATTGGCTTTAGATCCCACGAACCACCAGTGAACCGTTACCAGCATAGCCGCCCACCAGTATACCTGAAAATTAGGGAGAGCCAGCCCACCCAAATGAGCCGGCAGCCACAGGGTAGATTTCGCCATTAGGGGCGCCCCACCACTCCAGATAAACGAGCTAAGGGTCATGCTAATTTCAGTGAAAAGAGAAGTGGGGATTCACACAGGGCAATATCGAAAGATGTAGTTAAATTTGAGAAGAATTATCATTTTTATAAGATTAACGCGTCTTAGGATATTGAGCGGGAGTTTATTATATGAAGAGCAACGTTTTTTGAGTTCGATAAGTAATGGTCGGAGATTCTTTTCTATATATCCCATCGTCTGTTTAGTAACCACCACCCCTAAATACCGAAATTCCTTAACCCATTCCAGTGGCGAGGGTGCGGCAGACAGCCTCGCATTATCGTCTATGGGGAATAGCATGGATTTTGCCCAGTTAATTCTGATCCCGGAAAGGCTGCCGAACCTATCAAAAATCTGCAGGGCCGCTCGTAGCGAGGGCCCAGCATCATTGAGATACAAAAGGGCGTCGTCGGCATAAAGCAAAATTTTTTCTTCCAGTCTACCCACCCTGAGGCCCTTGACCTGCGGAGCAGTATGGATCATAATGGCCAGGGGCTCCAAGGCCAGGGCAAAAAGACTCGGGGAGAGGGGGCACCCCTGCCGCGTCCCGCGTGATAAATTAAACGGGGGAGAGAGCCAGTTATTTGTTCGGACTCTAGCTCTAGGTGAGTTATATGGCAGCTGGAGGCCATGAAGGTACCGTGGACCAAACCCGAAGCAGCGCAACACCTCCCACAGGTACACCCATTCCACAGAGTCAAATGCCTTCTCTGCGTCGAGAGAGGCAATGACTCTAGTGCCAGCATTATCATGAGGAATGTGTAAGTTTAGGTGGAGCCGTCTTATGTTTATATCAGTCCCCTTGCCCGGCATAAACCCAGTTTGGTCTATGTCTATCAGTTCATCTATGACCTGGGAGAGGCGAGAGGCCAAGACCTTGGCAAATATTTTTGCATCGACATTTAACAATGATATAGGCCTATATGAAGCACATTCCCGTGGGTCCTTCCCGGGTTTGGGGACTAGCACTATGATCGCCTCGGCCATATAGTCGGGCAATGCGTCCAATGTCCCGAGTTTAGAGAAGAGAGATGTCAGTTTGGGAGCAAGCACTTCACTATAGTTTTGGTAAAATTCTGAGGGGAGACCATCTGCCCCCGGTGATGTCCCCGTCTAATTTCTTCTGCGCCTCCTCCGACAGTGTAGGGAATGACAGCTCGCTCATAAAGGATACCAGCTCAGAGTACTGATAGTCAGCCCTAGTAGTGTATATAGATCGGAAGAAACGGCCAAAACGTTCGTTAATACCTCTAGGGGAAGTGAGCATCTCCCCCTCTTCATCTTTGATGCATCCTATTGGTGTAGCCGGTGCATCACCTCTGGCCAACCAACGCCAGTAGTTTCCCATTCTTCCCCCCATGTTCAAACACCCATTGGGAGGAGTATAGGAGGGCCTCAGACGATTGCGTCATTCTGCATGTGGCCAAGTCACGCAACGCCCGCTGCCATTGGGAATACTGCTCCTTGTCAGGGTTCCCAACGTATTCTGCTTCCAATGTACCCGCCTTCTCTTCTAGCTTCTGCAGTGTTAGGGATGACTCCCTTTTTATACGTGAGATTTGGGATATATATTCCCCTCGTGCCCAGGTCTTAAATGAATCCCAGCCCACCTGTCGGGAAGTAAAGTCCCCGTTCTCTACCCAATACTTCCCAATTGAAGCCCCCACCTGCTCCTGCAGCCTCTCATCTAAGGCCCATATTCGAGAGAGGCACCAGAGTCTGGAGTCCAGAGGGTCAGTCAGGGATAGGGTCAAGGTCAGGGGGGCATGGTCTGAGATACCCCTAGGAAGTATCGATATATCTTGAATCAGCCGCAAGGCACAGGTTGAGGCATAAACTAGGTCTATCCTCGACAAGGTTTTAAACGTGGTAGAGTGACATGTAAACTCCCTATCCACAGGGTAGAGATGTCTCCAGTCATCCGACAGGGCAAAAGTGGACGTCCATTAGTGGAGGTCAGGAGAGTCTCTAGCTGTAGGGCGCAATCTATCCATGGCGGCGTTCGGAACCATATTGAAGTCCCCCGACAAATAAACCAGGTTGGTATCATACTGCACTACCGGTCTCATTAAACTGTGTAAAAGTTGGGTCGAGGCCGGAGGGGGAAGGTACAATCCCACCAGTACAACACATTTGTCATAGATACATATATGTAAAATAACATATCTGCCCTCCGGATCTGTGTGCACATCCAGAATCCGAAAGGGCAGTGTCTTCCTAAAAAGGATGCTGACCCCCCGAGCGTATGCAGAGTAGGTGACATGATATTGATGACCCACCCATGACCTCCCAAGGCTCACCACCCGGGATCCCTGAAGATGAGTTTCCTGCAGGATACAAATTTGTTTTTTTGTAAGAATTTAAACACTAACGAGCGTTTAATCGCCGAGTTCAGGCCCCTGACATTCCAGGAAATAATCTTACTCGAGGCCATCTTTGTAGACATAATCAAAGAGAAGTATGTTGCTCGCTCAGGACCCCCACCCATACAGATAATCCAATAAAGATATACAGAGGTATGTTCAATACATCTACCAAAGCACCAGTAACACTCACATGTAACACAAATACAACTCCCCAAGTCCCCCCCACCCCCAATGAGGAAAACCCCCACCCCCCTCCCCGCATCCCTAACCCCAACCCAGGAATGCATGTACCCCAAACAGTAATGTACCCAACTACCGCTGGGAGGGGTGGTCAGTGTGCACAGTTCACTACGGACAGGTCCATTGACCGAGAGCCAGTGCAGCCGCCTTCATCCAAAAGTAACTGGAGCAACTGACTAGGAACGGCTGTCAGTATAAGTCAGGGTTGTATTATACTACCTGCAGAGTTTTCTGTTCTCCCTTAGTGAGTATCCAACTAGCCACCGGCGTGAGGCAGCCAGGGACTCCCCCAGTCCAGGGACCATCAAACTTATCCAGGGAAAATTATTGGAGTTACGGGGAGTCTATTGGATATAGGATAACCTGACAGTGTGTAGAAAAATGAAGGAGAGCCCATAACCATACAGTATCTCTATGCACAAGCAGCACAAGGAGGGCTGAGCAATGGTGGAATAGTACTTCTCCTGGTCTCACCAGGGGCTCTTATCTTGCAAAACAATAAGAAAACAGTAGTCAACCAGCAACAGTGCTGTATGAGGAGTAGGCACAACAGGTGCAAGTAAAAAAAATAAACACATCCACAGTTAAGAGCAGTCATCACTTACAGACGGTGGCGGGGATAGTTAGGCACATCACTCGATGAGCGGCATCAGCGATGAGGTGGCAGGGTATCTATCCAGGCAGAGGCATCGGCAGGCTTCACCATCCTGCACCCGTAACCGGGCCAGAAACAGGACACTGTACAGAATGCCCCGGCTTCGCATAGCAGCCTTAACATGATCAAATGACCGCCGTAGCTTCTGCGTTTCCACCGTATAATCCGGGAATATGAGCAATTTGGTGTTTTGATATGCCAGCTCTCCCTGCACTCTAGCAGCACGGAGGACTTCATCCCGGTCCCTGAAGTTTAGGAATTTAAGGATGAATGTACGAGGCAGTGACCCCACAGGCCCAGGCTTAGGCGGCACACGGTGCGCGTGTTCCACTGCATAGAAGGGTGAGAACTGGGCCGCAGGCAATAGTTTGCGTAGTAGCATTTCCACAAAGTCTGTAGGGTTCGGGCCCTCCACCCCTTCCGCGAGACCCACTATGCGGAGATTATTCCATCTATTACGGTTCTCTGCGTCTTCGGCCCTATATTCTAGTGCCCTAACTTTAGTTTGTAGGGTGCGCAGATCAGTGGAGTGCCCCGCCACAGTATCCTCCACATGTCCCAACCGCTGCTCCGCCTCTGTGATCCGGGACCTCATTTTATCCATATCGTGCCTGATATGCCCCACATTCAGCTATACGGCCTCCACTTTAGTGGTCAGGGCACTGAGCATGGCCTGGCACTGGCCTATAGCCACCAACACTACAGCGAGGCCCAGCTGAGCAGACGAGGGCTGCTCCGTCCCCTCCGTCTGGGACGCCATATCGAGGAGGGCCCGTGCACGTGTCCGCACACTGTTGCCAACAGCCGGAGAGATAGCGGGCGGTATAGGGGGAAAATGCAGCCTCTTACCCCGACCACGTCCGGCTTTGTGAGTCCTGCTGGGCATAGGGAGCTTCCAGGAGTATTTGTCGGTCAGGCAGCGTCAGATTAAGCGGGTACAGCCATAAAGAACAGCGGAGCTCTCGTCACAGACGTACACTCAGGTCTCCATCTTGGCCACGCCCCCCAGTTACAGTTTTTAGTTACAGAAAAAAAAGGCGTACAAAAAAAATAATAAAAAAATTTAAAAAAACAACAAAAAAAAAAAAATGTTAAAAAAAAAAAAAAAAAAGCCAAAAACAGTTGTATGTTTCTTTTTTTATCTCTCTTTCTTGTTATCTCTCTAATCTCTCTCTCTGTTACTGTTTTTATCATGTTTTCTTTGCAGGTATGTCTTTTTTTATTGTATCTAGATTCTAGGGCTCACTTGGATAGTCTCAATATTATTAAAGGATATCGCACCTCATCAAATAGTCAAATCAAGAGGTAGTAGGGTTGCCATTGAGATTATACGGTGCCAGTGGACAAAATTGTCAGTCACTAGGATTTATAAAAACAGTTGCTTTTATTATTTATATTAAAAAATATTTTTTACATCTGAAAATACATAAAATCAGTGGTCATGCAAGTACTTTCTTTGGTTACCAAACAATTACAATAGTGGTTGGAATTATACTGCTGTTATCCCGACATGTTTCACCATTCAATGGCTTTCTCAGGGGATTATCAAGCAACCACGGGTCTTATTTAACTTAATGGAAAAAAACAGAAAGAAATATTATAAGATACAGGATAACAATCAATTTAAATAATTTTTTACATATTATTAATTTCACATTGGTGGTCGAAAAAGCTAACCAGGTGCCAGCTATCCTCAGTCCATACTCACCCAAACAAAAGCCAGTCCAAATAGTACCCGGAGAGGCACCGCCTCCAATGGGATATAGCACCATGCGACTGCAAGGGGTATACAGAGTCCAGTCTGTGAAGTAATAGCGAATAGGTAAGTATTCAGCTAAACATAAGCTGTGGTTTAACAGAGTTCATTATATGTAAACCGAGAAACACACATAAGTCAAGCACTAAACCAGTGCATGGTTATGCTCTGGGACAATTATAGTCTCTGTATTTATAAAAATAAAATAAGGAGGCATAAAGAATGTCAGAGAACTTACTTGGACTGTAAATTAATTGCAGTTCAACAGAGGGCGCTTGTGAGTAGGGTACATGTACCATCCAACACTCAATAGGTATGTATAGCTTTAAGTACAAAGCGATAAAAAGATGCACTGGAAAGTATGGATAAATAAGAAATGTAATTATCTAAAGGGCATTTTGTTACATAGACAAACATGTAGTGTTGAGCGAACCCGGACTGTAACGCTCGGGTCCCTACCGAACTTTGGGGTGTACGGGACCCGGACCCGAACATGGACATTTCAAAAAATGTTCGGGTTCTGGTAGTTGATCACGCATGCTGAATAGCTGCAGGGCAGCCAATCAACAAGCGTTTCACTGGTTTGCCCTTAGAAGCCATCACAGCCATGCCTACTAATGGCATGGCTGTGATTGGAGAGTGCATCATGGGACCCAGCCTCTATATAACCTAGAGTCACTTGATGCTGCAGTCACATGCTCTCTGAGACTCTGAATAGTGTAGGGAAAGGAAGCTGCCAGCGTTTTTGTGAGGGACAGATTGCAGACATTTTAACATCCTGAGATTACTACTACTGTTGCTCTGAGGGACAGATTGCAGAAATTTGAGATTTTACATACTGCTACTTTGACTGACAGATTGCAGATCAAACTCTGCATAACACAACGATCGCTACGATCGTACACAACGATCAGATTGTGGGAGTAATTTGAGATTTCACATACTACTGCTTTGAGTGACAGATTGCAGATCAAACTCTGCATAACACAACGATCGCTGCGATCGTACACAACAATCAGATTGTGGGAGTAATTTGAGATTTCTCATACTGCTGCTTTCAGTGACGGATTGCAGATCAAACCCTGCCTAATACAACGATCGTTACGAGCGTACACAACGATCAGATTGTGGGATCGTACACAACGATCAGATTGTGGGAGTAATTTGAGATTTCACATACTGCTGCTTTGAGTGACAGATTGCAGATCAAACCCTACATTACACAACGATCTGACTGCACTAGGTAGAGGCTTCTGCTTAGAGGGACAGATTATTGTTCAACAATCATTGCCTACTCCTATAGGGCCAGGTTCCAGCTGTTGCTATAAGTGACCCATTATTGTTCAAAAATCATCTCCTAGTTCTAAAGGGAGAGCTTCCAGCTGTTGCTTAGAGGGGCAGATTATTGTTCAAAAATCATTGCCTACTCCTATAGGGCAAGGTTCCAGCTGTTGTTGTAAGTGACAGATTATTTATAGTTCGAAAATCATCTCCTAGTTCTAAAGGGAGAGCTTCCAGCTGTTGCTGTAAGTGACACATTATTGTTCAAAAATCATCTCCTAGTTCTAAAGGGAGAGCTCCCAGCTGTTGGTGTGAGCGGTGCATTTCTTGCACCAAAATAAAAAGTTTCATAAATAATTATGGTTAATTATGGAAAAAAAAAATTTTGTGGTTGCATCGGTCTGAAAAATAAAACCACGTTCTTTACGTGGCGAGTGTGGTTGTCGACCCTCGAGAGGGAAATCTTGATCCTCTACTAAAAACTTGTTATTACACAGTGAATGTCGTTGTCGACCTTCGAGAGGGAAATCTTGATCCTCTACTAAAAGCTTGATATTTATTAGACAGTGAATGTTGTTGTCGACCTTGGAACGGGATATCCTCATCCGTTACTA
>BLSH010341279.1:114412-135908 GCA_018402905.1 Glandirana rugosa | reverse complement strand
ATGCAGCACTGTGACTCCAGCCTCATATAGAGGCTGGGTCACATGATGCACTGGCCAATCGCAGCCATGCCATTAGTAGGCATGGCTATGATGGCCTCTAGGGAAAACCAGTGAAACGCTTGTTGATTGGCTGCCCTGCAGCTATTCAACATGCGTGATCAAATACCCAAACCCAGAACTCGAACCCAAACTTTTTTTCAAATGTCCGGGTTTGGGTCCGGGTCATGGACTCCCCAAAGTTCGGTACGAACCCGAACTTTACAATTCTGGTTCACTCAACTCTACTCATAAATAGGGCCATGACTAGAAGGGGTGGGATGGGAGGGACTCGCTTCCTCTGCTTCTCCCCCCCGGACTGCTGCTTTATGGCGCATTTTCTTTTATTATATAGGTCATAGCTCGGGCCTGTGCCTCATCCATTGGGCAACTTAAACAAAGCTCCACCAATCATAGGTGAATATATGCATTTATTGATTATTCTTTTTTTTTTATCAACCGTCCATTTTGCCTGTCACGATCCCATATGTGGTGGGGTGGGAGACATTTCATGCCTCACCCCTCACTGTTATTGGATCGTAGACAGAACTCTAGTACTTTAAATAAATAATAGCCATGACACAAATATCTTGTGGTTGTAATAGGCCGTGCCTTTTATTATAGGTATTTAAATTATAATTAACTACTATTATAACTTTATTATCAAGTATATAACTTTGATAAATCCAATAAATGTATATCTTAAATATTATCGATGAACACATATATTATAACTTAGCTATTAAAGCTCAAGTTAATATTAAATTATATAACATCAAACACAATCCATACGCCAGCTTCATGGATTAATGAGACTGGCACACCCCCTGGGCAACAGCCAATTCAACACAAGATTGTAAATCAAGGTTGAAAATATCCAACACAAGGCGATGAACTGGCAGAAGCTAGAGCCTCGTTAAAAGATTTGCTTTTCCAAAAACAAAAGAAAAGACGCACTCTGACCCATAGGCTATTTTATGAGCAAGGTAACAAACCGGGCAGACTTCTAGCACGGCTCACCCAGCACCGCACCCTTAACCACACAGTACACCACATTAGGGACCATTTAGGGTCAACGTATTCCAGAAATGACGGAATTGCAAAACAGTTCCAGAATTACTACAGCTCCCTTTACAACATTTACCCTTGACTCCAACCCTACGATTATGGCCGACTCCACTAAATGGGACACATTGATATCGAACTTCTTAACCTAATTTAGCCCCAAAGCACTCACCAACTCAGAAGCAATGTCTCTGGATGCCCCTCTGTCCATGAAGGAATGGATTACAGCCCTGAAAACCTCTAAACCAGGCAAATGCCCAGGCCCGGATGGGCTGCCTGCTCTATACTACAAAAGTTTTGCAGAAATACTAGGCCCACGGTTTTTGGAGGCATTCAGTTCTCTTTCTGCTATGGTTAAATTGGTTGGTAATTCCCAAATCCGAGAAAGATCCCTCAGACGTCAAGAGCTACCGTCCAATTTCACTTCTGAACGTGGATGTGAAGCTTTTTTCAAAAATCCTGGCAACTAAATACTTACCTGCCGAAGTGGATAAACCTAGACCAGGTAGGTTTTGTTCCTGGCAGGGAGGCCAGGGACAAGACCATTAAAGCAATGAATATCCACCACTGGCTAACTACAACACAAAGAGCAGGTTTTTTACTATCAATGGACGCGGAGAAGGTGTTTGATAGAGTGGCCTGGAACTACATGTTAGCTGTTTTGTGGGCGCTGGGACTGGGCAAGCGGATGCTGGCTTTCATTCAGTCTCTCTACTCTAGCCCAACAACCAGGCCCTGAGTTAATAGCCACCTATTGGAAGCCTTCTCCATCCACAATGGCACAAGGCAGGGTTGTCCCCTCTCCCAAATTTTGTACATCCTTACTTTAGAGCCCTTCCTTCATCAAATTAGAGCTTCTCCCGACATTAAAGGCATCAAGATTAAAGACCAGAACTTCAAAGTAGCGGCCTTTGCCGATGTTCTCCTGTTCCTCTCATCCCCACTGATCTCTCTCCCAAATCTTTTAGATAAGCTAAAACAGTTTGGAGCGATATCCAACCTGAAAATTAATCTCTCCAAATCCCATGCATTGAATGTGACCCTCCCCCCTGATGTGGTGGGACTGTGCCAAAAGAATTTTCCATTCCGATGGGCCCCCAGTGCTATACCATACCTTGGTATTCATATACCCAAGACCTTAGCTGACACCTATAAAATAAACTTTCTCACAGAAGTAGACAAAATACAAAGTGACTTACAGTGGTGGGACATGCCATATCTGCCCTGGTTTGGGAGGGCCTCCATCCTTAAAATGACAATTCTGCCTCGCTTGCTATATAAGATGCAGGCCCTCCCCATACAATTACCCCCTTTGTTTTTCGTGAAGCTTAAAACTATGTGTAGGCTCTTTCTTTGGAAAGGTAAAAGCCCACGGATTAGCTGGGACAAGCTGGTCTTGCCCAAGGTGAAGAGGGCTATTAGCTTGCCCGATTTTCACATTTATTACACAGCCACCCACCTAGCCCGGATCATGGACTGGAATGTCCACTACCACTGTAAGAAATGAGTCCAGATAGAACACCTGCTCTCTGAGCCCAGACTAAGTGACACACCCTGGCTCCCAAGTAGACATATACCTACAGAACTTCTCGCCCACCCACTCGTGGGCCCGACACTTCATACCTACTACAAGGCATGTAAACACCACACAGTATCTAGTAATGTGAGTCCCCTCACCCCCTTGAGAGGTAATCCAGATTTCCCACCAGGCTTGTCAGGTAGCTTCCTGAAGGATGAGTGGCCCCATGACCGAGTACAAGCCAGACAATTTTTCTGCAGACGTAAATTCATCCGATACAATACCCTGGTGGAACAATCCAAAACATCCAAGTTCTCACTCTGGGCATATGTCCAGATTAAACATTTTCTAGACCATCCAACATGCAGTGAGATTTACTCACAACCAACGACATCTTTTGAATCACTATGTGGAAACACCTCCCCGCAAAGTCATGTCATATCTGCAATCTACTCTGGATTATTTTGAGGTGTCAGCTCGGCCATACATTCCACTCACCAGTATTGGGAAGCTACGCTCACAAGAGAGTTAGACGAGGATGTCTGGGAGCAGGTCCACTCATTTATCCACAAAGGCTCATTAAATGTGAGCATCCAAGAGAATGGATCTAAAATATTCACCAGATGGTACAAAACACCTGAAGCACTACATAAACTCATGCCATCAATCCCTAATACTTGCTGGTGATGTGAGAATGATATGGGGTCCCCCCTCCACATTTGGTGATCTTGCCCGGTTTTACAACCATTCTGGCGAAAGATCCACGCTCTCACAAGTGAATTATCCTCCTTACCTCTGGAATTCTCTTACGCCCAGTTTCTTCTGCATTTGTGTGATATACCCAGAAAGAACTATCGCAAATCCATAGCAGTTCCTATGATTAATGCGGCCCGCCTATGCATACCTATTCACTGGAAAGCAACTGAGCCCCCATCCTTGAAGGAATGGGTAGCCAAACTTAACCACATATGTGAATTAGAAGAACTGATCCATATCTCGAACAACAGATTAAACATATTTACCACTACCTGGGAACCCTGGCTGAAGTTTGTTCGCTCACAGCCCTACCAAGATATTATGTCACATCGGAGTCATAGAGTTCTTCTAACCGGATCTACCCTCACAGATGACAGAATTACCAGCCCTTAAGTATAAAGGTTGCACCTACCCCATTGCTGTTCTGAATTCCCAACTTTGCTTCTGTCTGTCCACCTTTCCTCTTATTCCACCATATCACCCCCTTCTCCTCCACCCCCCCTTTTTTTTTTATCTTTCCTTCCCCTCTATTCTCCCTCTTCCCTTCCCCTCCCCCTAACCCCCATGCTCTCATGGGCCCCTTGGGAAGGAAGGCGAGGACTGAGACACCATTCGCGAGCCATGTCTCTCCTCAATGTTCACGGAAAATAGAGGCCCTTGCTCTCATTGGCCCCCAGGTCCTCCACTTGGAACTAGGAGGCACCCCCCCCGCTATAACAGAGGCCTGGCTAGATATGCTTTCTCCCACATAGTCAAAGACTTAAGGTACATCTTAAACTAGGGAGCGACCTTGATATGCCAACATGCTGTAGAACCCTAGCTAGATAAACCCTGCGAAGAAATCCCACGCATTCAGTTTCCCTCTTCCCTCCTTCAAGGCCTTCTCTAGGGTCAGCAGCATTCAAATATATCTTTATATATATAGTTTTTGCCCCCCGATCTACTCGGCCAAGCATACCTTGCCATGTCCTCACCCACACCTCTGTTGTTGTATGAAAACTTTAATTAAGATGTAATGTCCTATATTACTTATGTACATATGTTATCTCTTCATATGTTTGGTATTATGCATTTTGTGAAAATCTTTCAATAAAATTTTTGAATAAAAAAGAAAATATCCAAAATGACCTCAGAGAGATAGAACTTATCGGGTCTATACAAAGCTGGAAGCCCACCCTCCAAGTCCAGGTGGCGAAAGGCAAAACCAGAAATGGTAGGCATGAATTCTCATAAAAACCTATTAATACGCTTACATATTTTCTCTTTAAAGATTAAATCCTGGCATACTAACCACTGCAAACGTTGAACAACTTCTGAAAATATGAAAACAGTAGAAGGTAAAATTGCATGAAAACATTCAGGATCCAACTTAATTTGAGCTAAGAGTGCCAAAGTATTATGGGAACCAACATCATTGCAGGACAGATGTACAGGGTGGGCCATTTATATGGATACACTTTAATAAAATGGGAATGGTTGGTGATATTAACTTCCTGTTTGTAGCACATTAGTATATGTGAGGGGGGAAACTTTTCAAGATGGGTGGTGACCATGACGGCCATTTTGAAGTCGGCCATTTTGAATCCCACTTTTGTTTTTTCAATAGGAAGAGGGTCATGTGACACATCAAAGTTATTGGGAATTTCACAAGAAAAGCAATGGTGTGCCTGGTTTTAACGTAACTTTATTCTTTCATGAGTTATTTACAAGTATCTGACCACTTATAAAATGTGTTCAATGTGCTGCCCATTGTGTTGGATTGTCAATGCAACCCTCTTCTCCCACTCTTCACACACTGATAGCAACACCGCAGGAGAAATGCTAGCACAGGCTTCCAGTATCCGTAGTTTCAGTTGCTGCACATCTCGTATCTTCTCACCATAGAGAATTGCCTTCAGATGACCCCAGATCGAGAGACCTTGGGGGCCATTCAACTGGCCCACGATGACCAATCCACTTTCCAGGAAACTGTTCATCTAGGAATTCTCGGACCAGACACTCATAATGTGGTGGTGCACCATCTTGCTGGAAAAACATTATGGGTGTCAGGTCCGAGCATTCCTAGATGAACAGTTTCCTGGAAAGTGGATTGGTTGTCGTGGGCCAGTTGAATGGCCCCCAAGGTTTGCCAAACCAGTGGACCTTAAAAGCATCTTTAGACAGGATTAGGTCAGGACCATAAATTGTCGGCTCTATTCTTGGCCCAAAAAATAAAAGAGTGGCCGACAATCCATATGATGCATTTACCTAGAAGTACAAAACTGATGATTAGGCTGAATATAAGACCGAAAACAATTTGATTTCTATCTACCAAAGTTCTTAATAATCTTGGCATCAAACCCCATTATTGCCGCTTCAGTAGCCGCCCCTATGCGGAACGAGTGAGAAGAAATGTGCATGTCATCCATTTTTAAGTGTACTAAACATTTTTTCAATACAGCCTTGAATTGATAGATTGTCACAGATCTTCCATTCTCGTTCAAAAGAAAATGCCCCAAAATAACAGGTCTAATATGCAAGTATTGTCGTAGCAATGAAGCTACACACAACTTGGAATCAGAACCCTGACGCAGAGTAATACATGTTCCTTTATTCAAACAGTCAGTTTTGCTGCTTCTCAGCAAAATGTGAACCACATCATGCCGTAGGTGAACATCAGTAAACAATAAACCAGAAGACGCCCTTTGTTTCAAAGGGAGTAATTCCGAGACTCAAAATGCCCTGAAAAAGCACAGATAATAACCCAATTTGAATAACAGTTTCGTATGGAGAAAAACAAACGTCAACCATAACCGCTCCAAGAGCTAATAACATTTCTTTAGAAATAGGCAACCGTGAATCAGTTGTAACATGACGTTTTCGGTAACCCTGCAAAGCACTCTTAACAGTAAAGTACTGCAAGCAAGAGCCAACGTTTAAGCCAAACGTTAAGCAGTAGACATTTAAAAACAATATGTCGAGGGGCGTGTCCGGCCGGCGGAGAAGATGGCCGTGTAACTCGGAGCTCCTGCATCCCACACATCCAAAGCCACGGTGTACAAGGCACGGGAGAGCCGATCATCAGTGCAAAGTAAGTGGGGGAACACCTGGACACAGAGGGGAAATGAGTAAGCGCAGGAAGGACACTAAAATCCCGCAGCACCTGACAGATTTCTTCCCGGCCGCTCAGCAGAGGGGAAAGCAAGATGGAGCCGGAGCTGGGATCGGAGCTCCCGCGGACCTCTATGCAGGCCAGGCATCCCTTACTAACTCCCTACAGGCAGAAAACAATGCAGAGATCTCTCCCCCCCTCCACCCCTACTTCTTGCAGCCCTGCTAAATCAAAGCAGCGGAGGGAAGGAGAGAACCCAGAGCTAGGCCCTCATAGCACATTGCCAGAGGCCATAACGCAGCCCCCTCTACAAGGCCCGACAATAGACATGTTTCCTGCCACAGAACAAACGATATCTGAGAATACAATGAAAAACATGCTCCTATCCCTCAGGAGCACTCTATTCAGAGACTTTTCCAACATGTTTAACCCCTTACAAGACACAGTTCAGATACATGAAGACAGGATCCTGCATTTAGAAAATAAAATGGCGGACCTATTCACTGCTCATAACGAGCTAGTGGATGCATATTCTGAGCAAGAAGCTGAACTACAACGCCTCCAAACTAAGCTCGCTGATCTTGAAGACCGCGGGAGACGCAACAACATAAAATTTAGGGGGATTCCCGAGTCGGTGCCCCCAAATGAATTGACAAACTTTATACAATGTTTAATGAAAGTACTTATACCATCACTAAGTGACATAGAATTATGCATAGACAGAGCGCATCGCTTACCAAAACCCAAATTCCTGCCAGACACAGCACCCAGGGACACCCTGGCACGCATCCATTACTATCACGTGAAAGAGAGAGTTATGGCTGCAGCGAAATGTTCACCTCCGGTCCCTGATAAATTCATGAACATATCCTTGTACACAGATATTTCCCAACAGACCGCAATGAACAGAAAGAAACTAATCACACTCACCAAAATCCTACGCAACAATAGCATAATCTATCGTTGGGGATTCCCCACTAAGCTTTTGGTTACCTGGAATGGAAAAACTCACCCCATATATAGCGTGGAAAAAGGCATAATGCTGTTCAAGGAATGGCAACTGATCCCGGGGGATATGCAAGTCCAAGCAGAATCCCCACCAGAAAGACTGCGAAATGAGTGGTCCTAAGTAACCGGTAGCACTAAACTAGCTCCTGAGCTAGTTTTATCTTCTCAAGGCTCTCCCGACACACATCAACCAGTGTGAGACAATGCTCCAGTTCAACCCATGGTTTATTGCCAGTTTCACCAGTCTGTTTACTGGTGCTCCTACAACCCCAGTTTACGTCAGCAGCAAGGTTGCTGCACATTTGCCCTAGGTTCCACTAGGGTTTTCTTACTAATGTTTCTTCTATGTTTCCACCCTCTCTCCCCCTCTCCCCCCACCGTCTCTACCCATGCAGGAACCAACAACAAGACAAGTACCAACCAATCAACTTGCGCTCAAATGACAGAAAATCACCCAGAAGCTCTCCCCAGCACCGCCAGGAGCACAATTGGGACTGTTTCCAGATCTCGTCATACCCTCACAAGCACCAGGTATCGTATCCTAACCCATCCATCACAACACCGTCAGACTATGCATAAGCTGTCTCATACTCCATCATGCCTTTGAAAATAATCTCCATTAATGCAAAAGGACTGAATAGCCCATTTAAACGCAATGCCCTGCTGAAAGAGGCGAATAACGCCAAAGCTGACATTATATTTGCCCATGAATCACACTGAAAGCAAGTGCCCCCAATTCAAATTACCACACTTTCCACACATTTACCTGGCCAATGGGCCGAAAAAGAAGTGTGGGGTTTTAATAGCTATCAAGGATTCTATGAGCTTCCGCTATATACACTCAACACAGGACCCCCAAGGCCGCTACTTGACTTTGGTGTGCGAAATAAATCACACCCCCTACACCTTAGCTAACGTCTATGCCCCCAACACCAGGACCAAACACTTCCTTAAACCCCTACTGTTGGAAATCCTGTCCCAGGCCCAGGGCACCCTCATTATCGGAGGTGACTTCAATGTGGCGATTTCGCCCGACTTAGACTCTACCACCCCTTCTAGGAAAAATGTTCCAGAAATTGCAGCTCTACTGCATAAGCACGACCTCTGCGACATCTGGAGATGCTTTCATGGAGCAGAAAAGGACTTCACTCATTTATCCACTGCTCATGCTTCATATTCATGCATTGATTATTTTTTCATGCAAAAAGGTCCTCTACAATCCGTAATTAAAACTTCAATTGGTACAATCTCCTGGTCCGACCATGCCCCATCACTATAGATCTATCTGATCATCCTAACATGAAAACACCTCCAAAATGGAGACTAAATTCCTCCCTCCTGGAAGACCAGAGATTGTATCAACTGATTGTGCAGGAACATAGGAACTTTTTTGAATTTAATGACCAACCTGAAGTTGATAGATTTGTATTGTGGAACACTTATAAATCATACATGAGAGGCGTCTTAATCAAGATTGTCGCCAGGGCCAAAAAACAGAGGTCAAGGCAGATCAAAGAGGTTCTTAACACTATCACAATAAAAGAGTCCGAAAATAAAAAGCACCCCAACCCCTTGATAACACAAGAACTAACGAATCTGAGGCAACAACTTAGATCACTTCTTTTATACAAATTCGAAAACAATCTAAGATACATGAAATCAAAATTTTATGGCCTCCATAACAAGGCAGGATCCTGGTTAGCAAGGCAAGTCAAATCTAGACAAATTAAGCAAAAAATAGCACAACTGAAGCATCCAACTTCAGGCACCCCAGTAACCAATCCCAAAGACATAGCCAACGCCTTTGCAGTGTATTACCAAGATCTCTATGATCTTAGTAAAGATATCCAGACCCCCCAACCTACTCAAGAACTGATTGACCAATTCTTAAGTAAGACCAACCTCCCCAAATTAGACAAAAAACAACTTCAGTCCATCTCAAATCCGATTACCACTCAAGAAATATGTAATATAATACGAACATTACCCATTAACAAATCTCCAGGAGATGATGGCTTCACCAATGAGTTCTACAAACACCTATCAGATGACCTAGCCCCACACCTCTGTAACACCTTCGATCTAGCCTTTACCTCTGGGTCATTCCCTTGTGAAATGTTAAATGCTGTTATTGTGACTTTGCCTAAACCAGACAAGGACCCCACCACCCCCTCAAGCTACAGACCAATATCTCTATTGAATGTGGACGTAAAAATATACGCCAAATTACTAGCACTAAGACTACAAACCGTACTACCACATTTAATACACCCAAGTAGGGTTTGTTCTTAACAGACAAGCCCCTGACGCTACTCGCCGCCTTAACAATGTACTCCACTGGGCACACCAGACGCATGTGCCTTCTCTGCTTCTGTCCCTAGACGCAGAGAAGGCATTTGACGGAGTGCATTGGGGATATCTCAAGGCGGCCCTCAACACCTTTGGCATTACGGGCCCAATACAAACGGCCATACTCGCCCTATATTCCAACCCCTCGGCCATAGTACTCACATCTGGAATCTATTCCTCCCTGGTCTATATAAAAAACGGAACAAGACAAGGGTGCCCCCTCTTGCCCATTATATTCACACTACTAATGGAACCCCTCGCCGACAGATTCCGATCCCACACAAAATTAAAAGGCATCAAAGTACACAATCGAGAGCACAGGATCAGTCTCTTTGCCGACGATGTCATGCTTATGCTAACAGAACCCAAAATCTCCCTCGCAGAAACACAAGACCTACTGACAGAGTTTAGCACAATATCATATTATAAACTAAACGCCACAAAATCACAAATCCTAGGCATAAACATACCGAACACTACCCAAACTATCCTACAGAGGGAATACCCCTTCATATGGACCAACAACTCCATTCCCTTCCTAGGCACCCACCTATCAGCCCAACCCACCCAATTATATAAACATAATTTCAATCCCCTTTTAATCAACTTCTCACAGTTACTTCAACAACTTAAGTCACAAGGGTTCAATACAGCTGGCAGAATAGCTATCTTAAAAATGTTGATTCTCCCCAAGCTCCTATATCTATTCAGAACACTGATTATCCCCATCCCTAAAATATTCTTGACATCAATTCAAAAATACTTCAACCAATACATCTGGAAACGCAAACCCCCTAGGTGCTCATTTAATATACTAAGGAGGGCCAAAAACATGGGAGGACTGGGAGCCCCCAACGTGCAAGCCTATTATAAGGCATGCATCCTGGACCAAATTAGACACTGGTGGAACCCCCCTAGACACAAAATCTTGACAGAACTAGAAGCATCATCCACCCCACATGCTGACTTACGGACGGCCCTCATCGCATCCAAACTAGGCATTCCGCCCACTATCTCAAACTCCCCCACAATTCTCAGTTAAAACCTGGACTGATCTGGTTACAAGCGACTCCACCAAGGACCCAATCCAAAAAGTAGACACCCCAATAACTGTTCTAAACCATGCCATCCCTCTCCTTAATCTATCCCCGTGGCGCGACAGAGGCATTAACTTACTGAAACATCTATATGCTGGTTCCCAAATATGCTCATTTACGACACTACAGAATAACCACAACATCCCCGACTGCACTCTATTTGACTACATCAGAATTAAAAAATACCTCGCATCCCACAAGATCCCCCTTATCCTGGAAATTCCCCTGTCAATACATAATTTCCTCAACAACAATAACCCCACAGCAAAAGGCATTTCACTGTTTTATAAATTACTCCAAGCACATACTCTGCCATTGAAAACAACCACCATGCATAAATGGGAGGATACCTTGGGGAAATCCTTTTCAGAGGAGGAGTGGAACAAAACTTTCCTCATGACATACTCCTCCACAAAATGTGTAAATCATTGGGAACATTACCAAAAAACACTGCACCTATGGTACTATACACTATTCAAACTTGCAAAAATATACCCGAAACAAAATGACAAATGATGGAGAGACTGCAGAGAATTCTGGCACACTCCTCCATATCATGTGGGCCTGTAGATCCTTGAGATCATACTGGAACAAAATATTTGCGCTAATTTAAGAACTATGCAACCAACAAATTGATCCAAACCCTGAACTCGCGATACTGCATCTAAATATCCATTCCCTCCCCTCCAAGGCATGTACAATCATAATACATCTTCTATTAGCTGCTAAAACAAATATTACGAAACTCTGGAAATCTGCTGATGCACCATCATACACAGACACGATCAGCTTGTTAAACCACCAATGTGAGATGGAAAAAATCTTAGCATCCACCCACTCCTCTTCCTCTAAATTCCTGGCATGCTGGGACACATGGCTTAATCACAAGCATTGCTCCACGCATCAATAATACTGGACAGCGCACAACGGTTCCCCCCCACTCCTTCACCTCACCCTATAGCCCTCCTCTCCCTCACCCTCCTTGTTTACAACTATCTAGAGCATAGATAGGACATTTCGAAAATATCATCTCACCCTGATTATTCATTATCGCCCTGATGGTCTCCCATTCCCCAGCTCTCTACCCCCCATCCCACAGGGCACAGTTTGTTCCCATTGGGGTGCCGGGATCGGGGGGTGGACGAGAACCTTACAAGAGAGAACCGTTAGGTCTGACCAAATTACCCTAGGAGTCACAATGTTAATGTAAAAAGGGCACATTAGTCTTCCTTTACTCCTGGTTGGTGCTAATGCAATGTTCTAATCTTGCTTGTAATGTATGGAACTGCACTCTGGAATGTGTCTCTCGCAACCTGTTAGTTTGTATCTGTTTCGTTTAAATCCAATAAAGAAATATTGAAATTAAAAACAATATGTCTCAAGACAGATATCACTGGTAATGATTTTGAGGACAAGCAATTGAGAGCAAATACAACACCCTTATTATGAGAGTGTAATAAAATCCCCTTATTCAGAAAATTGTCACCCCAAAGCTCCAACGCGATTAACACAGGAAACAACTCTAAAAGAACGATATTAGATGTTAAATCTTTTGTACACCAGGTTTTGGGCCATTGTTCGGCCGACCAGTGACCTTCCCAAAATGTGCCATATCCACAGGAGCCAGCAGTGTCTGTATAAAGATTAAGAGCTGCAGCGGTACAAAACTGAGACTGCCATATAAAACACCCATTAAAATGCAAAACATTTTTTTCCAAATAAACAAATCCTCCCTAAAATAGTTATCCTAACATAAGGAAACAGAGAAGCAAAACCAGAAATTGCTCTATAATTACATCAGCATAACCCTGGAAGAAAACGCCATTAAACCTAGCAAGGATTGCAGTAGTTTCAAGCGCACTTTTGATTTTGACAAAACCAAATCCAGCAACAGTTGCAAACGTACAATCTTATCCAAAGGCAGTCTAAATTCCATTGCCACAGTATCTATTTGAATACCTAAAAATTCAAAACAAGTCATAGGATGAACTGATTAAAGGAATACCAAAATCTCGGCACACGATTTTGGACTCCGTGAATAAAAGTAAACAATCTGAAGAATTTGCCTTACCAACAAACAAAAAATCATCAAGATAATGTAATATATTAGTAGAACCCGAACATTGTGAAACAACCCACTCAACAAAAGAGGAAAATAGCTCAAAATAGTGGCAAGAAAGAGAGCACCCCATGGGCAAACATTTATCAAAATAGTATTTGTGCTGGAAATGAAAGCCCAAGGAATTGAAAGCCGTAGGGGGAATGGGCAAGAGCCTAAATGCAGATTTAATATCTGCCTTGGCAAGAAGAGCTGAAACACCTACCGAAGGAAGTTTAACCAATGCATCGCCAAAAGATGAATATTGCACCAAACATAAAACAGGGTCAATGTCATAGTTTAATGAAAAACCCTTCGGATATGAAAGATGATGTATAAGCCTAAAACTACTGTGCTCCTTTTTAGGAACAATCTCTAAAGGGGATACCCGGAAATTGCAAAAATGTGGTGCATCAAAAGGGCCCTCAACTCTGCCACTAGAGACCTCTTTTAATATTTTTTTTCTAACCACGTCTAAATGAAGAGCAACCGAAGACACGTTATCAAAAATCTCACAACCATGACCCTTAAAAGAAGGCAGTAAAAAACAAAAACCCATTATGCAAAATGCCCACTGTCCGTCAGTCGGGGTATCGAAGGAGCCATGGCAACATGCTTGTGAGGTTCACCAGAGATGGTGCTTTTAAGAAATGTATCTTTTGAAGAGGCGGGGCACCAGTAGACCTTTTAAAACATTGTACTGCAGGGTGTGGACCAGCGCAAAAATTTCATTCATGCTTATATTTTCAGGAGTTGGGCCATTTACATCATTGTTTGCTCATCATTAAAATGAAAACAAATACCCCTCCTATAAGTAGCAGATGGCATCTTTGATGTGGCTTTTGTGGCAACAATAAATTCAACCATATCCCAACATCTTTAACTCCCCACTTCATATTTTTATGTGCCAACATCTTCTGACTAAATGATTCGTCATAAGTCAGCCAAGCCAACCCAGCAAAGTTAGTTTAGTATCTGCAAGAAATTCAGCTCCTAAAGGTTAATATTGTCAGAAGACACAGTGCCAGCATGATCATTATTGAAAGTGCAGTTTTGAACAGGAATTTGAAGCGTAAAATCTCCCAAATTATCATTGAAATTATGTCTTCCTTTAGTTAGTTTTTTTTGCTACTTTACCTTTTTTATAAGGCACCTGACCCCCAGGGGAATCGAACCTGTGGGGCCTCTTGTTAAGCCTGGTCGTTCTGCTGTTAGATACAGAGCTGTCATCCCTGGACCTGTCAGCCGAGAAATCAAGGAGTGGCCCGACTGTCCCCAGAGGCGGATCCGATGTGACGTTCATCCCGGGCAGATGGAGAGAAGGAAATGACACTGCCCGACCTAGTGCTGAACCAGAAGCCTGAGAGGAGGAACGGAAACCTGATGGCGAGACACGGACATCCACCAAAGGGCCAGGAAGCACCACCTCCTCTGAATTCAGGGCACCAGGGGCTGTGGATGAATCCTCTGCTTCTTCCCTCCTGGCTGCTGCTTTATAACGCATTTTCTTTTATTATATAGGTCCTAGCTCGTGCCTCATCCATTGGGCAACTTAAACAAAGCTTCACCAATCATAGGTGAATATATGCATTTATTAATTATTCATTTTTTTTTAAATAAACCGTCCATTTTGTCTGTCACGATCCCATATGTGGTGGGGGTGGGGGACATATCCTGCCTCACCCCTCACTGTTATTCAGGAGAGGAAGTTTTGAGTGGAAAAAACACTTAACATGCCTAAATGCATCTAAACACTCTTAACCACTTCAATACTGGGCACTTTCACCCCCTTCCTGCCCAGGACAAATTTCAGCTTTCAGTGCTGTGGCATTTTGAATGACAATTGCACGGTCATGCAACATTGTACCCAAATAAAATTTGTATAATTTTTTCCCCACAAATAGCGCTCTCTTTTGGTGGTATTTGATCACCACTGAGTTTTTACATTTTTTGCTAAACAAGTGAAAAAGGACCAAAAATGTAATAAAAAAAACTTTTTCTTAGTTTCTATTAAAAAATGTTTTAAATAAGTAAACTTTCTCCTTCACTGACGTGCATTGATGAGGCTACACTAATGGGCACCGATGAGGTGGAAATTATGAAGTGGCACTGTTGGGCACTGATGAGGAGGCACTAATATGCAGCACTGATGGGCACTGATAGGCGGTACTGATGAGCAGCACTGATGGGCACTGATAGATGGCACTGATGGGCACTGATAGGTGGCACTGATGAGCACTGATAGACAGCAATGATAGAAACTAATAGCCAGAAATGATGTGCACAGATAGATGACACTGATGGGCACTAATGGGCAATTATGGGCACTAATGGGCAATGATGGGCGCTAATGGGTGGCACTGATGTGTATTGATAGATGGCACCGATAGGCAACACTGATGAGTAGGCACTGACAGGCATCCCTGATGGGAATTGATTGACATCACAGGTGAGCATGGATAAGCATCACAGGTAGGCACTTGTGGGCACTGGTGGGCACCGCTGATGGGGCTGCACTGATAATCAGTGCAGACCCCCTCATTACAAGAGCTGCTTATCAGCTCTCCTCTACTTGCATCCTGTCAGTGCGAATAGAGGAATGCCGATAACTGACACTTCCTAGTTACGCTGTAATCAACTGTGACTGGACACAGCTGATCACATGGTAAAGAGCCTACATCATAGGCTCTTTAAAGTGATCGGCGATGCGGTGTGCTAGAGTGACGCACCACACTACCGGGGGGCTTATTCTGTAAGACATCATATGACGTCCAGTCAGGATAATGGAATGGATAATATAATGTGGATGTGGTTAACCACTTCCCGCCCATCCTATTGACAAATGACGGCCGGGCAGGGTGTTCGTTATCCTGACTGGACGTCATATGACATGTTTAGGATAACCTGTGATCACGCGCCCGCTGGGGCGTGCATCGCGGCGATCGGTGGTGCCGTGGGTCAATTTGACCCACCGCATTACCGACCGCGGGAAAAAGGCTTCCATTGGAAGCCTTTTACCGTGGGATCAGCCGTGACCAATCATGGCTGATCCCAGTGTAAATAGGAAGAGCCATTTATCGGCTTTTCCTCTGCTCAGATCTGCACACCTGAGCAGTGGAGAGCCGATCGGCTGCTCTCCTGACGGGGGGGGGGCTGCGGTGAATGTTTATCAGCGCAGCCCCCCTCAGGATCACCCCACTGGTCCACCAGAGAGCCAATCAGAACCACCAGGGAGCCCCCCCAGGGACAGCATAAGGAGGCCATCCAGGACCACAAGGGAGACAATATGGAGGCCGCCCAGGACCACCAGGGTGTCCCCACTAGACCATCAGGTAAGGGCAATACAGTGCACTGTAAGGATGGCACTGTGCCCATATATGATGCCTGCCAGTGCCATCCCTAACAGTGCTATATGCACCAGTGCCCACCAGTGCCAAGTACCAGTGCCTACCAGTGCCACCTATGCCACCTATCAGTGCCCACCTGTACCACCTGTCAGTGCCCACCTGTGCCACCTGTCAGTGCCCACCTGTGCCACCTATCAGTGCCCAGCAGTGCCACCTATCAGTGCCCAGCAGTGCCACCTGTCCTGTGCCCAGTGCCACCTATCAGTGCCGCCTATGAGTGCCCAAAAGTGCAGCATATCAGTGCCACCTATCAGTGCCCGTCAGTGTTGCTTATCAGTGGCCATCAGTGCTGCATATATAGTTGCAAGAAAAAGTACGTGAACCCTTTGGAATGAAATGGATTTCTGCACAAATTGGTCATAAAATGTGATCTGATCATCATCTAAGTCACAACAATAGACAATCACAGTATGCTTAAACTAATAACACACAAAGAATTAAATGTTACCATGTTTTTATTGAACACACCATGTAAACATTCACAGTGCAGGTGGAAAAAGTATGTGAACCCTTGGATTTAATAACTGGGTGAACCTCCTTTGGCAGCAATAACTTCAACCAAACGTTTCCTGTAGTTGCAGATCAGACATGCACAGCGGTCAGGAGTAATTCTTTACAGAACTTCTTCAGTTCAGCAATATTCTTGGGATGTCTGGTGTGAATTGCTTTCTTGAGGTCATGCCACAGCATCTCAATTGGGTTGAGGTCAGGACTCTGACTGGGCCACTCCAGGAAGCGTATTTTCTTCTGTTTAAGCCATTCTGTTGTTGATTTACTTCTATGATTTGGGTTATTGTCCTGTTACAACACCCATCTTCTGTTGAGCCTCAGCTGCTGGACAGATGGCCTTAAGTTCCCCTGCAAAATGTCTTGATAAACTTTTGAATTCATTTTTCCTTCGATGATAGCAATCCGTCCAGGTCCTGACACAGCAAAGCAGCCCCAAACCATGATGCCTCCACCACCATACTTCACAGTTGGGGTGATGTTTTGATGTTGGTGTGCTGTGCCTCTTTTTCTCCACACATAGTGTTGTGTGTTTCTTCCAAACAACTCAACTTTGGTTTCATCTGTCCACAGAATATTTTGCCAGTACTGCTGTGGAACATCCAGGTGCTCTTGTGCAAACTGTAAATATGCAGCAATGCTTTTTTTTTTAACAGCAGTGGCTTCCTCTGTGGTATCCTCCCATGAAATCCATTCTTGTTTAGTGTTTTACATATTGTAGATTCGCTAACAGGGATGTTAGCATATGCCAGAGACTTTTGTAAGTCTAGCTGACACTCTAGGATTCTTCTTCACCTCATTGAGCAGTCTGCGCTGTGGTCTTGCAGTCATCTTTACAGGACGGCCACTCCTAGGGAGAGTAGCAGCAGTGCTGAACTTTCTCCATTTATAGACAATTTGTCTTACCGTAGACTGATGAACAGCAAGGCTTTTGGAGATACTTTTATAACCCTTTCCAGCTATATGCAAGTCAACAATTCTTAATCGTAGGTCTTCTGAGAGCTCTTTTGTGCGAGGCATCATTTACATCAGGCAATGCTTCTTGTGAAAAGCAAACCAGAACTGGTGTGCGTTTTTATAGGGCAGGGCAGCTGTAACCAACACCTCCAATCTCATCTCATTGATTGGACTCCAGTTGGTTGACACCTCACTCCAATTAGCTCTTGGAGATGTCATTAGTCTACCTGCACTGTGAATGTTTACATGGTGTGTTCAATAAAAAACATGGTAACATTTAATTCTTTGTGTGTTATTAGTTTAAGCAGACTGTGATTGTCTATTGTTGCAACTTAGATGGAGATCAGATCACATTTTTATGACCAATTTGTGCAGAAATCCATATAATTACAAAGGGTTCACATACTTTTTCTTGCAACTGTATGTGCCCCATCATCAGTGCAACTTTATCAGTGATGCCTCATCAGTGCCAATCTGTACTGCCTCATCAGTGCCCATCAGTGTAGCCTCGTCGGTGCCCATCAGTGTAGCCACATCAGTGCTCATCAATGAAGGAGAAAATGTACTTATACAAAGTTTTGTGACAGAAACAAAGAAATGGGTTTTTTTTTCAAAATTTTCTGTCTTTTTTTATTCCTAGCGCAAAAAATAAAAACTGCAGGGGTGATCAAATACCACCCAAAGAAAGCTCTACTTGTGGGAACAAAATGATAAAAATTTTGTTTGGGTACAGTGTTGCACAACCGCACAATTCTCATTCAAAGAGCAACAGCACTGAAAGCTGAAAATTGGTCTGGGCGGGAAGTGTTCTTAGTGCCTGGTATTGAAGTGGTTAAACATTATATGTGTTTAGCGCTTGATGTGCCTAAAAATGCCTAAATGCATGAATACATAGCTTTGGGTGCATTTTTTTTAAACAGTTTTCTTTTTCCTGCCAGGAGTAAAAGGCATTTAAAGGAAAAAATCTAGCTCCCTGTGTACATAAGACCTAATAGGATGCTCAATGTACAGCGCAACTGGAACTGCAATGTGTGCATTTAGGAGAAAATCAGTTAATTTATTCTATTGTCAGTGTGCGTGAACATAAGCACAATAATGCAATCTCATAGCACAATACTACAGTCTCTTAGACCCCTTTCACACTGAGGCAGTTTTCAGGCATTTTAGCCCTAGAAAAAGCGCCTGAAAACTGCCTCCCATTCTCTGCAATGGGTGCTCTTGCAGGACGGGAAAGAAAGTCCTGCAAGCAGCATCTTTGGGGCAGGTTGGGAGCGCTGTATTGCAGCACTCCCAAAATGCCCTTGCCCATTGCAATGAATTGGCAGCGCTTGCAGAGCACCTGAAACACAAGAGTTTTTAACCCTTTTTTGGGGTTAAAATCGCCCCTCCACTGGCCAAAAATTGTCGCAAGAGCGCCACTTAAGCAGCAGTATAGCGTCACTAAAACAAGATTTTTTTTTTTCATTGATGTAATGCATTTCTTTTTTTTTTTTTTCTTTTAGTTCCAAAAAAGTTTATTGAGAAGGTACAAAGCATGTTACATGGAAATAAAAGAATGAACTACATGCCATACAATATTCAACAAGTAGAGTACATTCAATATAGAACGTCCAAACAGTAAGCTAGGACAACCGTAGATAAATTCTGCAAGGGAGGGGGTGGGATAGGTTGGGGGCAGGTAATGGACGGGTGGGGAAGGGGGACTAGCGATCCTCCAACAGCCTCGATAGTGACTCTTTATCTATGGGATTTTTACGTCAACTCTATAGCATAGAGGAAGGGAGGGGGATCACTCCCACCCCCCACCCCAGTGTGAGCCCCGGGGCAAGGGGCAGCTCGCCTATATTCATTTTAATTTATTCTATTTCCTCTCTCCTCCCTTCCTGAAGGAGTTGAAATGAAGGGACGAGCGAGCCAACAGAAAGCTACGATTAAGCATGAAGAAGCGTCATACAAAGGTCTGCATTAACCTGGCAAGTACTAGACATGAAGAGAGGCTACAAAGTATTTTGAAAGCCGCCCGGGAACACATGGCTGCATGCACTTCGTGTGGTTAGTTAATCAAGAGAGAGCGGGCGATCATTATAGGGTTGTAGACCAAAAAGGTGATTGTCCGTGAAGTAGTGAGCCTTAGTAACAGGTAAAGAGATAGAGTTTGACATATCAGAGGGTACGGGGCCAGCCCGCACACCTTAGTATTCTATCGAGGGTGTTAGGGGTGGAACTGAGGCGGTAGGGCGAGGGGGGAAGGATAGGAAAAAAAAAAAAAACAGGCAACTTTAACATCTTTGCTGGGTGGATTTAATGCATTTCTTTCTAATAAATTAGAACCTGTATGTCTACCTATCTAAATTATCTATCATTTTATATTTACAGGCTAAATGTATACTCCATAAACATCATTTGTTATCATTAACACATTCACATTAAGGTAAATACAACACCTTAGGTTAGATTTACCTAGTTTCCTTCTTAACCATGTCGGGATTTTAGACAGAAGATATGTCCTAAAGAACTTCAACAAAGTTTCTAGGATGTACCTTCTACATCCTGCTCCTCTTTCCCTATTACTAGCTGTCAAAAGGACAGTTGAGAAATTGCTATGTATTACTTAGCAGAAGCAACTGTCAAATTGTAGCAGCACTTGTATAAAATTACAGTCAAAGGTAGTCTGCAAGTGTCATTGTATAATACAGCATAACAATGTATTGTTACACTGTAGTTAGTATTTGATTTATACATAGATCAAAGTTTATGGCCTTTAATCTGCCTGTCAAATCAGTTAGACCCCTTTCACACTGAGGTGGTTTTCAGAGCTTTAGCGCTAAAAATAGCGCATGAAAAGCGCCTGAAAACTGCTTCTCTTTCATTTGAATGGGTGCTTTTACACTGGGCGGTGCGCTCGCGGGCTGGTAGAAAAAGTCCTGCAAGAGGCATCTTTGGGGCATGTTTGGAGCGCTTTAAATAGTGCTCCAAAAACACCCCTGCCCATTGAAATGAATGGGCAGCAGTTCCAAGGCGCCTTAAAAGTGATTCGAGGAGTGGGCATGCACAAGTGGTCCAAGATGGCTGCCTGAGCCGAGACCTCAGCAGCACCCGAGCAGCCCGGAGCCTACAGCACGCACCAGCACCCTCCCTCCAGCACCTAACGAGCTGGACGGAACCCCTGAGCACGTCTGGAATACCAGCATATGTCCAGAGGCCCCGTTCGGAGAGACCTTGGCCCGGAATTTGGGTCGGCGGAGGCGGTCGGGTGTACCAAGATGGCCACCGCTACCACGAGGCAGACACAAGGCCCTGAAGGCTCCAGAGAGGCTTGCCCCGGAGACCTGTATACGACCATAAGGTCTGCACGAGTCCCCAAGGCAGGTCGAGCAATCCACGACCTCCCTCCCACGACCACGCACGACATCCGAGGCCCGACGAGCCCACGACGACTCCAGAGCCGAGTCCGTCGGTAGAACCTGGTGAACACGTACGGGTGAGGAGCTTAGTGAAAATTCCGCGGAACCTTGACGACGGGTAAGTAAAGTTACCCGTCCCCACAAAAACCTCGTGATAAATTTCGCGAGGTTTGTACGGGGTTTCTACGGAGAACGTCCTGAA